>PVLA01000055.1:728790-926955 GCA_004027455.1 Hydrochoerus hydrochaeris
CCGGGAATCAAACTCAGGACCTTGTACTTGCCAGGCAGGTGCCTGTGCCACTGAGCTAAAAGCTCAGTATAGTTATTCTGAATTCTACTTTTGGGAAGGAGTGTAAGTGTTATCTGTTTGTAGCCCTGGTAGTTTCACTGTGTTGACAGCGCTTCCAATCTTCTCCTGTCTGTCCAGACGGCATAAAGTTTGTCAGAAGGGCTCATCCTCCTCCTTGCAGCTAGTGCCGCTGTAGGTCTCTCCCAGGCATCCCCTCTGGTTCCACCTCAGCCCTTCTGAATGGGGCCATGCAACTTCCTGCTTTGTTCTCAGATAGGAGTCCTCCCAGGAGCCAGGACAAGTGCTGCAGGCAGTCCACCCCTGAGCACCACTGGCAGGGCCACTCAGGGGCAACAGTGAAATAGGACTTCCACTGCCACAATACTTCTTAGTCAGGACGCTCCTGACTTCAAGAGAAAATTAGAAAGATAGATGAGCCACACAAAACCAAGTACAGCTTTCACTTCTTAGGGTAAGGCAAACAGGGAAAAACAGAAAAAAGATGTGGGGCTGAGAGGGCATTGTACGTTCCTAAAGGAAATTTTATAAATGCTAAAGCTGATACAATTTAAAGAGGAAAAAGTATTTTTCTCCTATACTGAATTTAGTTTACATCCAAGTGTTTTTCCCTTCAAAAATCCCATCTATGATATGACATAATTTTTTTATTTTTTTCCCAAATGTAGGTGGCTATTTATAGACCATCACTGATAACTGAAAAATCAACTTTCCAGCCATCTTGTCCAAATCTCACCCAGTTTCACAACGTTCTCTATTCATTCAAATTTGGGTGCTATCACTGCTGGTGCCACTGTACTGTGAAAAGTCATGACTGTTGTAGTGCGTTCGGGGACATCGGTCTGACACGGGGTCCACTCCTTGGCACCCCAGGCTCAGAGAGGCAGGGTGAGTATCAGGAGGCATGTAGTCGTCACTTACTCTGGTCCTGTCGCCCCCATCCTCGGGCCCCTTCCTCATGTCCTGCTGCCCATCCTGCCCAGGGAAGCAGGGATGCTCGGGCATGCATGGTCCCCAGGGAGCCAACCCCACCACACTGGGGTCCAGCATGCCTTCCGTTCTGTCCCAGATGCACACAGCATGATGACAGGGTCCCACCCCAGGCCTCCCCTCCACAGGCCACTCACTGTAAGCTCAGCTGACCCAGGGCTACTTGATGCCCTTACTCCCCTTTGCTGAGTGTCCCTGCCACTCTGCTTCTGTGTCCTGGCTGGACAGTCTCTCCTCTGCTCCCCTGGCCAGGCAGACCCAGACTCCCACACAGCAGACACAGAACAGGACCATCCCACGGACTCAGCAGGGACAGAGCCCTGACTGCATCACTAGGCAGCCACGCTGTGAGCCTCAGGTGAAACAAGTAGGAGAGAACAGCAGTTCAAGAAGGACACGCAGGCTAAGAAGGGAGTGAAGGAGATTACAAAAAGTACCACTCAGAGCCCTCTCTGGACAGGGACTGGGGCAGGACCCCGAGCACTCTTCCAGGAGTGAAGCACTTCCAATAACTCTGTGCTCTGAGCTGCCAGTACCTGTGCTCCATAGTGACCCTCTGAGGCAGAAGAGCTCCATGGCCCCGCCAGCCCTCATACTGTGGGACTCCAGGACACAGCGAAATCTCCCAAATCTAGTTTGTTCACAGTGTCATAATTTTATATTTGCATGTCAAATAGAGCCAATAATTTTGGTTCTATGTGTAATCAATATAGTTCTTCACTGAGGAGCTATACTTAACTCTGTACTACTATATTCTAAGAGTGGGGTCTGCGAGTTTTAATAATGAAAATAAACCTATGGCCTATGGCACGAAGAAGCTGAACAGCCTCCTCCAGGCAGGACTCTGCATCCCTGGCCCCCCTATCTCTGGATGATCCTGTGGGGAGGGGAATCTGCACGTGCCAGGATATCAGAGCCCCTCCAGCCACTCAGTGCCAGGCCCTGCCCCTGCCCTTGTGCAGCAGCGCCAGTGTCTGGAACGCTTTCAGGGCTGGCCCACGCTCACTTGGAAATACTAAGGCAAAGGATCAAGATAGTTTCATTAAGTACTCAGGGTCTCAAAACATAAGACGCCCTGAAGGAAACCATCACAGGCAGGCAGTCCAGGGCATCAGCAGGTACGTACTTACAAGAATGTTCACTTAAGTTAGACACTTGTACAAATGACCAGGCAAATGCAGTGCATCAAGTAGGTATTTATTTTCTACTCTATACTTAAAGATTTCACAGTGTAAACATCCAAATTAGCATATGCAAATTCTAAGAGTGTGAAGGAATTCTAAGTAACATTTCCTGAATCTTCTTTTTGGAAGACTGATGCCCTCACTCAAAATCTCATTGTACCGTTGGTTGTATGATTTAAGTCCACGTCTAGAGAAACTGAAACAAAATAGAGACCTGGCAAGTCTTCTGATGATTATCTTGCTTCAATCTTTTCTCTTCAAGGCCTAAATTATAGTTTGGCTCTGTCAACTCTAATAAATTTAACCAGATAGTTACCAAACCTATAAATAACTTTTTTCCATCATTACTTACAGTAATGATTTAAAGATGTTCCTGACTTTCCATGAGTCCCCTTTAGAACTGGTTCTGAATCCCAGAGGAACCAAAAGAAAATCATCTATTGCGCAAATCCAGCACTAGAAAGTGAGAGCTCCTTAGGAGGGCCACCACCCCACCATGGGGAACTTTAAGCCTGTCAAGCTGCGAGAACGCTTCCTTCTCACTGAGAGTCTTCTCCAGCAGATGTGGAAACAAGCAAGCACTATACTTTGTTTCTGAAGGAGCTGTTGTGTAGGTATCTCAAACTGTGTCAAGAGGAGACACACTGACTTAAACCTTAAAAAACTTACATACAGACACACTGAAACACAGTAGAATAAGAGCTGCCTAACTCTGTTAAGAGTTCACGATCTTGTGAAAGTTGGAGATGTTCTCAAATAAAATCCAACAGATTCCAATCGCAGAATCCCATTTTAAATTTCTATTTATCCCATTTTAAATTTCTATTTAAATCTCACAGTCAATGACAGGAAGTTAACCAAAACCTACAGCCTATCAGTTTGTTTCTACAATTATGCATACTATTTTATATAGCAAATAGTTGAAGCCTAGGGTTCACCTGGCACCCAAGAAAGCCCACATTGCTCCCAGTGTCTCTCTCTGGCTCATCCTACTGCTCCTCGGCTGCTGTGTGAGCAAGTGCAAGGGAAACACAACCACTATAAACAAACCCCTCGCTGCACCCATGGAGTGACACAGCTTTTCAGAAACCAGGAGGCAGTGAGGAGAGTACATCATTCTCTCTTTAAAGACAAACTCTCACAGCTCCTATAAATTTTGGTGGCTGTGTCATTTTATTTAAGGGTTTGATCACAGGTTTATTTTCCAGAGCACTTCAGATTACTGTTTCTTTTTTTTTTTTTTCCAAATCAGAAAAGCTTGTCTGAAGTTTGTTATTGCAGATGTGCAAAATTTACATTTATGCAGTCAAACTACCACAGAAGTGTTTTGAAGTTGACTGAGAACATACTGGAGTCACATACATAAACTTAGAGCTTCTAAAAAGTCTTAGTGTCTGATTAGATACAGCATTAGTCATTCTAGGATTTTACAAATCTCAAATAAAAATGGCGTGAGAGAGTAGCAAATAAAACAATAATTGTCCTTATTATCTCTTCTTTTAAAAGGTATTAATTATATTCTGCCAATGACAGTGGCAAGTGACAGGTTCTTTGAGCACCTCTCGTCTTCTCTCTCCCTTTCTTATAGCTACAGTGGGATATACCCCACATAGTAAATATTATCTCTCTTCATTCTGTGCCTGACACAGCACAGGAGTGAGCACTTATTTCTAGGGAGAAAACCCAGGCCCCAAGCACAGCTAACCTCACCAGCCTCATGTGCCCAGCCTAAGAGCTGACCTCGAACTGCTCTGTGAGCATCCTGAGCCAGCTGTCCCAGCAGAGGCGCTGGTAACC
Organism: Hydrochoerus hydrochaeris; assembly: GCA_004027455.1. Taxonomy (NCBI): domain Eukaryota; kingdom Metazoa; phylum Chordata; class Mammalia; order Rodentia; family Hydrochaeridae; genus Hydrochoerus; species Hydrochoerus hydrochaeris. Next base: position 732,819 of record PVLA01000055.1, read on the forward strand.
AGTACAACAGCAGCAGGAAGTCAGGTGGCAGAAGCTTGCCATGGTCTCCTCAGGACCACGCAGGGGTGGCGGGGGGACAGGCCCATTGCCTAGGTCTCCAGGAGGAGGCCCACAGGCAAGCAGCCTGAGAAAGGGCCAGCCAAGCAGTGCCCACATGTGCAGCCTACTGCTGGCTGGTGTTCTGACCACACCTGCCATGATAAAAGCTGCTATCTACTGTGCCCCGAGTGCAGCACTCCCTGGGCAGGGAGGACCCTCTGCACAACTCCTGGATACTGAGGGCCACTGTGTACTCCTTCCATCAACTTAAGTAAAATGAGGAGGGTCATCTGGACTCTCTTTCCATGCCTCATCATGATGTTTTTGCTAATGCCCCTTCTGTTTGAACAAGGTAGCTGTCTACTTTTCTCTCCTCCCTTTGCAGAGTGAGCAGCAAACCACTAAGGAAAGTGTGAGACCAGGACTCAGGTTTCCAGTTCTGCCCTCAGTGTGCCAGGTGCACTGTCTTACTGGGGTTTCTCTAGGCACCGGCGACTCCGGTAAGTGACTGCTATCCAGAGTCCCACCCAGGTCGGCACCTCCACTGTGCAGAGCTGATTAAGACAATGGTCTTTTCCCTCCAGAAACAAGGGTATACATGGGGGGAAAAACAAACTAAACAGGCAAGTAACTAGCATGCTGAGCACATTTCAGAGAAGCAGATAATCCAGGTCCTAAGGATAAAAAAGCTCAAATATTGCCAATCTTTTAAACAAATACAAAAATTACTACACATGCATATTCAAGCAATTCAAGACACCCAATTACCCATGTAAATACTTAGTTTCCAGGAAATGTGAATAAGAGTAGCACAATGAACATGAGAAACATTACAAAACAGCATCATAAACACTAGTCGAAAATCTGTTTGGACCAATAACTAGCAGTCACATGTCTTGGCCTGAGCTTTTCTGACACCAGAAGGATGACCATCAGGTTAAAACCGTGATGGCAGTAGACAGGAGGGAAGAGATCAGTAATACCACAAAGTCTGCAGTTTTGTCACCCATTTTTAAATTAATTTCATATCATGTTGTGACGGAAAATCATAGCATATCATTCAATCGCCCACATAGGTTGAATAACAGCTATTCTAATCACAGGATATAACATTTCTTATAGAGGTGGTCTCAAATGTCACTCCACATTGTATTGCATTTCCACCACCCCAAATGAGGGACCCGTAATTCTGGGTGCTGTAACCACTAATTACCATTGTTTCTACTAGTACTTATGGGTAATTTAAGAAGAAGAGAAAAAGAAACGGGGAAAAGTATTAATCAAAAGTATATTGGTCTTCAGGAAATGACTTAAGACATAAGATTTTATTTTTAAATCATTTTAGATGTCTTTAATAGAAATCAAAAGAATTCAACACAGAGAATAATCTCAAATGCCAGCAAGATAAAAACATTTCCACAACCTCTTATGAGTGTTACACATATAAAATGTCTCACGTATATAAATATACTCGTAAAAACATGACATACAAAACAGCATTCAAGTCGTCAAATGCCCATGACTTACTGCAACTACAAAACTCAACTCATTTAACATCAAATAACAAGATACTATTTTGATGAATAACTGCCTATTTACAATTACCAAACAGTGTTACCCAACTCGTGGTCACTCTTGACCCAAATAATGCAAACTAGCATGCTCACTCTCAGGAAGTAGTACTGCAAATAACAGCAAGATTTTTAAACAATGATTTGCACATTTTAGAATATTACTTTGTACATCCTTAATAACATGCTGTTCACTGCTCCCCCAAAAAAGTTATTTTGAGAAGTAGTAAACTGCATATGAAAATGAAACCACCAGGTAATTATGAAATTAAGGTAAATCACATGAATGTTTATATTCATTTTCTACAATAATTAGCACATTTAATTTTTGGAATAGCCTAAAGAAATATCAGCCTCAAAGAAATGCAATGTAAAACTAAAAGCAAAGCTATGTAGCTCCTAAAGGGTATATTTTATCCCTTAGTCATTTCACTGATAGAGACAACCAAGATTTAGGAACATCTGCTACATATACAGTAGGGAAACTGTAAGATAGATATATAAACACTATAGAAAGCCCCCGACTTAGATTAAGGAGATTAATCTATTAATGTGTTTATGCCGGAACTACTCCCCATTATGCTCCTAGAATGAAGGCTCTTCTCTGGCACTGGTCTCAGTCCAATCATCTTGCCAAGGTCCCTTAAAGGAATCCTCTTCTGCAAGGTCCCCTGGCTTTAACATTCTGAGCAGCTCAAGCCGCAATGCTATACTGTCCATAAGGGTCTTAGCACTGCAGACCCAGACAGCCTAGCAGGCACTGTCACAGAGCTAGGAATCCTTGACTCTGGAGAGTTCACCCTTCGGGTAACTTGTCCCTCTGTCAGCAAAACAGAAGTCCCTGGTACCCAGAAATGACTTTGGGGAATGATTAAGGCAACTCTGCCACCCTACAAAAGCTATAGCAGATTTACAAAGCATGGTGTCAAGCTGAAAATTTCAGGGCCAAATTTAGGTCTCACATAAAAACTGGAGGGACCATTAGAGGTAGCTTGAATGTTAGTCAAAGCTATGCTGCAGTTCAAATCCGTATCTCTATCTACAACTCCAGATGGACATTTATAGAAATGGATGTCACTCTCTATCGTGGCCCACTTATCTGTTGAGAATTCTGTTAATATTTTCTGCTAGCCTTTTCTGCCTTTGCACATGGTGGCTTTTATACACTGAAAACACTTACTTTTTTTTGTTAATTGCTTTGTGAATTACAGTTTTCAGAGGCTTACAAAGACATCTCCATCAAGACAGTTTACCAACAGTCTCCTGTCCTAATATTTTTATTTTTAGATTGTCTTTGAATTTTATTTATACTTTTAATACACTGGGAATGCTTTCTATATGTGGTGTTAAATATGGCCAGAAGCCACATCATAATACTGAATGGTCCGCGCTTTTCCTATTTAATTAAAATGTTGTGCTGTCATCTTGGTAAAGCTCATTATATACTGCAACCTCTTGCTAGATTTTGCCTAATGATACCCACTTCTGTGCCAATACTTCTCTTCAGTTTGTAAATTTTAATTCCTTTCATTTCCTTGGGGTTTCATTTTTTAATTTCATTTGTACAGACAGAACAACTTATTTTCTAAAATTAATGCAATAAAAATCTGAACATGCAACACTGTAAATTGTTTAGATTTGCTCATCTAGATAAAGAAGTGTTTTATCAATTTCCTAAATTCTTCATTGTGATTTTAACAGAATTATGTTCAAAACTGAAGAACAATATACACACTCACATATCTAATAGGTCTTAACTAAAAACTTAGTACTACTAAGTTAATCTACAAGTCCTTTATACTTATTTCATTTTACCAATGCAAAAATTAAAGGCAGCAACATTTCTTCCATGATCTTACACTTTATATGGAAAACATACTCAAAAATCTCTAATAAGTATCCCTTATTTTTACATACAGTAATTCATGGGACTGCAGAGCTTGAAACAGGCCGGTCGGGCCCAAGTTAAGGGAGACACTGGACCCTTGAGGCAGCAGCTGTGCCAAGTCACGCTGAAGTGAGTGATGGTGAAGCAGGGTGAAGCAGTGGACATTGAGAGCAGCACAGGAAATCAACAATGAGATCTTTCAGAGGCCCTGGGAGACATGCTGGCTTCGCAGGGTTAGAACAAGAGGCGGCAGAACCAGTTCCCATGTGGCCATGAGCCTGTTTATTTTATTTTGCTTATCTGAAATCTGGGCAGATGATGCCAGTGGTTTGGAAGGACCAGAAAGGTTCCTGGGCTTCGAGAGGAAAAAGCTGTCTGCTGCTCAACAGGGGAGCTGTTTGCTCAATGACTACTAAAGCTGAAACCCATTTGAGACCATAAAAGGTGTATTTCTTCCTCGCATCCTCTAATGTTTTTAGTCATGTGTTTCAGAAGAGATAAAAAGCACTTCCTCCGTAACTTTGGACAAGCACACAGGCAACCCCAGAGCTATTGCTCCAGGAGGGAGAACACAGGAGATGAACGCTCATGGCCACTTCTAAGCATGACTGAAGTTTTCCAGAAAACCAACAAATATTTAAGATGTTAGTTATTAATATTTGCCTTAATTGGGACCAGGATAACTAATGAAAAAGCCTAGAAAAATATGGAGGAGAAATTCTAAGAACCATTCTTTCATATAAAAACTAAAGGGTGACAGAATTCTTCAACCAGGATAAAATGAGACTTATAATAGCAAACCTTTCTATTTGAGGGCAGCTTCAGAATGAAATTATTTGTGATAATCTTTGTACTTTAAAACTACAAAACATCAAGTTATTTAAGGAGGTGCAGAAAGAATCCATAAAGTTTTTCACTTAGATCATCCCTCCTTGTGTCATCTCATGGTATAAAAGTGTTTTAATAACCTACACACTTTATACAACAAATATATTTAGCTTAACAACCAGTTTACTAAGTGTTTTTTGACTCACAAAAAAGATCATTTGCTCAGAGAATCTGAAATGATGAAAATGCAGTTATTCAGTACTTAAGAACTTTATTACCAATTAGACCAGTTAATTTGAAAGCTTTACACAGTGCTTTGAGAGGATACCATTTGCGAGAAAGGTACATTTAAGTAATGCGTCTCATCTGCAATCAGATATCCGCAAGTGGAAATTGTTAAAGCTGCCTGCTGCGAAAAGAACATTTCCCTTCAGGAGTGAGGAGCACTATTCCCCCTCCCCCATACCAGAGGCAAAGCAAGGACTCCTCAGTGCAAGGAGGTGAGCTCCCAGTGCCACTCCTGGAATGGCACTATTCTGTTTCCTTGCCAAAGAAGGGTCTTCAGAACTACTCAGCGGTCATTAACTGCATCTTGGGAACTCATTAGGGATGGCCCTCCTTGCTTAAGAAACAGGGCCTCAAGGGAGCTTCACAAGGGACACATCACAGCACTGCCTGAAGAAACCAAGTGCCACCACCTCACCTCAGAGAAGCTGCTAGGTCTGAGAAGGTGTCTTCTGCTCTCCCTTCTACTTTTAGTTATTGCAGCTGCCTCAGTTAAGAAGCAAACATTATGCACAGATAAGAGAAACAAACAGAGTCCACAGGCAGGGCTGCAGAACACAGCCAGGGGACAGCACAGCGCCAGTCCCTTCCTGGAGTCCAGCTGACCAAGGTCAGAGCACCTGTCACAGGCTCCATGCAGCACCTCCTCTCCAGGCTCATGCTGGTGCAAGGACACCAGATGTCAGTGCCTATCCAACGCCAGGTGATGCTGCCCAGTCAAACAGCTCAAGCTCCCACCACTGCAGGCTCTGAGATGGAGTCCGCTGTCTCACTGAGGTACTCAGACTGGCATCCATATGTGGTGAGCACCAGGCTACATCGACAGACAGCAACACAGCATCCATCCTGTGTGACCCTGTGCAGGTCCCTGTGGGGGTGACAGCCTCACCTTTCCTGGTCCCCGGGAACTTGGGCACAGAACGTATCAAGATGAAAATCAGTCACTGACACACTACCAGGATTTGGAACTCTGCCTCTGAGAAAAGATTCTGAGACTACAGTTTGGCCACACAAACCTAACAAACTGGGGAGTGTCCTCGGGGTTGACACATCTGCTGAAAGACAGGCTTCATGTGTCAAAGCCTGATTCGTACAGACAGAGCAGCTAACTTCCTGAAGATGTTCTCTCCGGGCAAGTCACTTACGTACAGAAAAAATGGGTACTGTCTTTAGACTGCAGATGTACCTGGTCATATGTCCAGTGATTAAACAGCTAGTTGATGGTCACCTACAAAACACTTTTTCTTGGCAGACATTTTCCCTTACATTCCCAACCCCACTGGAGGCTCAGGGCAGTGGGCACCTGGGTCAGGAAGTTTCTCCAGTCAGACACTGTGCTCAGTGCTTCTTCATGGATCAGAGTTGCCAGGAAGTCAGAATCCAAGTATTCACTACTCTTTTGGGGATAGACACTTCTTTTTAAAAAATTCCATGCATACTTCAGTTCTATGATAAGTTAGAACAGCAAAACCTGCCACTTCAGGATAGGAATCCTCACTATGAATCTACGTAATCTGTTTATCCAAAAACAATTATAAGAAAAACACATTTGCAACTGAGTAATCGGGGAGAATTTCCTAATTACATCTTATACATTTTTTAGCCTTTTCATCTACTGGGTGTGTCACAAAACAATTTAACAATGCATCTTGAAATGACACATGCCTGTGCATTACAGAGACTTCAGTTTATGCTCTTCAAGATTCCTGCACCAGAAGTCCGGCCTGGAATGCGAAACCAAAATTTATCAAGATTTACAACGATTTTTATGTATACTGCACTTACAAAAATCTTCAAGCTAAGCAAATGGGACTTCATAAAAACTATTTTTCCCCACAATAAATGTACCTGAGCTAACTTAATGCTAGATTTTAGAAATGGAAATGAAAAATTGCCCTATGAAAGTCTGACGCTAGTACTTGTGTTGGCACCTTTCTGTAATACACCCAGTATACTTGCTTACAATGCTGAGTACTTGACTGTGCACAAATCCCCTTTACTGTAATATCCAGAATTATTTTTAAATGTATTAGCCAGTTAATTTATTTTGTGCTCACAAAGCATTTCACTGTGCTAATAAAGTCTCTTCCTGCAACATGAATGCATATACATACAAGCCTGAGATTAAGTGTGCACAGTGCAGAGCCGTTGCCCAGAACAAGGCATTCAGAGTGTGTGGTCCCCAGCCCCGCAGCCCAGCTCTCCTTTCTCAGCTCCATGTCTGTGCTTTCAGAACAATGCCGCTGTGATCTATGATTCATAAAAGCTGAAGAGAAAGAGAGAAGATGCTGCACACCAAGCTGGTCTTGGTGTTTCCTGAGGCTTCCAGCTGGAAGGGGCTTTATTCCTGGGGATGTTATAAATGACGGAGCTTACTGCATGACAATGGGCCATAAATAAAGGAATATGGGAACTGAGATTCTTCAGAAGTGGGTGCAGCCATGCATCTCAAGCAGCTATGTTGTGATGCAAGTTTTTATGAACATCTGAACCCCAAAAGGTTCAGGGGTCAGGGACATCACAGCCCCATAAATCCATGTTCTAAAACCATAACCAAGTATACTATACATGCTGTTGAATAATATATACAAATAAATCTTCTTCTCTCTAGTAAGGGCCTTGGAAAATTCCAATTGTACCTTTTTAAAAAAGAAATTCAGCTGTACCTGCATACAAACTGACTTGATTCTGCATGCCAATTCTCTTTGTAGTCTACATGACATAGTTAGCTGTCAGAATCAACCTGGAGAGACCCAGGCCTAGAACACTGAATTCAGTGGCTTGTTCTTGAGAACATTCCTACACTGACTTAATAATAAAAAGCTGTATGTTGCCCAACTTTTAAAAGAAAGCATATATTTATTAATTTATCCTAATGAGTCAAACACTTTATTTATGTCCTAGATAGCTTGATAAAACATTTCAGGCTATGCAAATGCCTGAATTATTTCTCACTAGCCAAATATTATTATGTTCTATTTTAATACTGATCATCTCAACTCACAAAAATTATCAATATGGTTGTATATACCCTTAAATATTTTGTGAAAAAGCATGGTACTTGCATAAAGAACAGAAGAACTAAATTATACACTCCATGTTAAAAGAGTTTGGTTTGAAAATTAATATTACAAAAAAAATAATATTTATGACATCAGTTTTAAAAACTGCTTGGGAGAAAACTGCTTATAAATAGTAAGTAAAATCTATGACAAAATTTAGTAAAGTGAAAGTAGTGTATAAACATTTTCTGATTTAAAGATGTTCAAATTTTTTAAAAACTGGGTTTACTTGGCAAGACAAAATTAGTTAAACTAATATATTTAAAAGGGACTAGCATTTGAAATTCATGATCTTAAAGATGTAAGTAGAAAATATAATTAACATGAAATAGAACAATAAAAAATACTAAAATATTTGTGAAACAAGGACTAAAATTATGAAAAATATAAGCGCTATGCTAGGAGACTTATTTAAAAATCAAGAGTTTGTCAATTCTCACTTATGTTAATAATCACACCAATGCAATAGACAATGCATCATTTCAAGATTTATCTACCTCTGACTATAAATACAGCTTTAATTTTGGGAGAGCATTTAATGTTTTTTGAAGTCTATGAAAACACAGCACCACATATTCAATCATGTTCTTCTACTATATTCCTACATGTTGCTCCTCTTGGTCCCTGGAGGAAGAAAATTAAAGCCATCGAGCACCTCCTTTGTGAAAAGATGCTGAGCCCTGTTCTTTTTATTACCTAATTTAATCTTTACAAGCAGCCCTATCAGCTCAGGAGTATTAACCTTATTTATCTAATGAGGTGTTTAAAAATCATAAAAAAATAGAGTAAGTTCCTGCAGTAACAGACTGTGTCCCAGCATCCCCTCCCCTTGAGCTCTCAGGCACCAGGCCAAGATGCCAGGGGGCTCTGAATGTCTCAGGTCTTCTAGGGATTAAGTGTGGGCTGCAGCTTATCATCTCCCCATGAATTTCACTCTTTCCCCTCTGGAAGTTATGGAGAAAATCCATTTACGAGTAGTTCAGACTCAGTTTTCCACCACTTCCCACTTTATATTAATATATCATTTAAATAGAACCACAGTATTTAACAAGGCTTATTCTCTGCTAAGTAGTTTTCTAGGTAGACAACACTGGTACTTCACTCAGTTACAAGCAGTCGTTAAAACAATCTGGAGGATAAAAAGTATTATAAAGTATAAAAAGACTTACGTACTTTTGATCTGAACTGAACACATACAGAATGCACATTTATGTAGCATACTTTATTACATAATGCACACATAGCAATTACATAAAATGGATCTTCACAGCCACTCCTATTTCACTGCCACTGTAACGGTATCAACTACACACTGAATGACATGGTGTAAAACATGAAGCCAGAACTTCATAGACATTGTTTTGTGGTGAAAAATTTAGAAAAATTCACCTGGGAGAAGAGATTTTACCTAAGGAAATAAAAGCAAAGTACTAGGAGCAAACAAAATATTCAGAATCCTATTTCTACTTTCTTAAAGAACTAACACTTGTGAATTATTTTCACTGATAAATCAGCTGAGTGGTCATTTCGTTAATGTATAGTTGTATAAAAACTTTTAAAAAGTTAATCAAAATAGCTCCATCAGTAAAACATCATCTGGAAAAATTAAGCTGTACAATCATTCACCAAGGAAATTCAAACATCCCTAATTATCAATTTAATTATCAATTGTAAAGCATGTGTCAGTACTGTAAGTGCAGAGCAGAGGGCACACAGGACAATAGGCACATAAACAGAGTGTGCATGACACAGCTGCCAAGGAACGCACGCACGCACACACACACACGGGGCCCAGGGAGGCAGTGGAAGTGCACACTGCAGTGTAATGCTCTGTTACCTCAGAGCACTCTGACCAGCTTTCAAAGTGGATATTCCTGAAAGCGCACGCAAGCATTCCCAGGTGAAGAACAGATATTTACACACATGCCAATCAGGAAGAGCAGTACCATTTCTCTTCACTGCAGGTGTTCCGTGTTGAGTTGTGAGAAATGCTGGCCACTGCCTTCCCTGTCAGCCCCATTCGGAGCATGTGGGGACCGTGACCCATGCAGTGAGGCTCCAGAGCTAATGTCTTCAGAGTCAACAGCCATTTGGACTGTACAGATGTCTGCTTCAGGATCCCACTGAACGGACTAAAAGCTGGACCTGTAATCCCAGCACTCTCCAGGCAGATGCAGGAGGGTACTACTAGTTCAAGGTCAGTGGTGAGTTCAACGCCAGCCTGGGCTACACAGTGAGTTTGAGGCCAGCCTGATCTACATAGAGAGATCTTGTAGATCAAAAATACATAAATAGGCTAAAAATTCCTAGAGAACAGCATGATTAATTATAAGCAAATGTCTACTGTGGCTTTTTTGTTAACAAGATTTTAAGTAAAAGTAAGATAATATGATATATATGTTGTTTGGATATTTTAAAACTACTACATTTGTTAACGGCTGTGAATATGAGAGTCAAAATAATCAAAAACATCCACTCCAGCTGATTAATAAACAAAGGCAAAATGCAGGGAACTGATCCCAAAAACCCTTCTCATCTGGAGCACAGCTACTGAGGGTCAAAGCCTGGAAAAGCAGCTCAGCACTGTGAAGGGTGACCCAGGCCATCTGCCTGCTCCCACTTCCTCACCTGATCCCGACACTGGGTGGCACCCGGAAGCAGGGATCCACTAAGCCTGTGAGGAGCAGGCACTCATCCACCTGGGGTCTCTAACAATTGCAGGGAGCCTGTGAGGAAGAGCCTGACCCTCCTGGCTGTGGACTGAATCAGCAGAAATTGCATCCCTTTCCCACGAGGGAAACTGGAGGCCCTTGTGCGTATATATGTTCATGTGCGTGTGTATTTGAGAGACACAGAGAATGACTGGGGGCCAAGACCAACCATCTGCAAGCAAGGCTGATGTGGCCCCCTCCTTCTGAGGACTGCAGTGAGGCGGAAGGACACTGGGTGCCCTGGAAAGCTGGGAAGGGCTCCCAGATGAGACAGGCAGGAGCAGGACAAATCCCAAGGAAATGTACTCCAAGGACTCATATGGGACCCAGTCTCTCTTTATAAAACAGGGACAACAATGGTAACCTCTTAGAGCAGTCTACATGGTAAATAAACTATTGTGAGAAACCCAGGATAGAAGAGCACCCAAAACATGCAACTCACCAAGTGCTATTATTGAGGTTCACATTGGGAAAAACAGTCCATGTAGTGCCTCATCAAAATGATTTGCAAATGGAACTGCACATGGCAGCTTCTGCACTTCACACACTGGGTCTGTGTCTTCTTCCTGCTGCCAGAAGCCCAGGACTGTGCATATGCTAAGCTCATGTTTTATCCATGAGCTCCATCCCCAGCTTGTGGGTCTGGATTTTTAAAACATAGGTTCAAGCTGGGCATGGTGGTGCATGCCTGTAAACCCAGCATTCACAAGGCTGAGGCAGGAGGACTACCTGTGAGGAGGCCAGACTAGACTACATAGCAACTTCAAGGCCAGCCGGAACTATATAGTGAGATCCTACCTCAAAAAAATATGAAGGAAGGAAAGAAGGAATGCAGAAAAATTTAAATACTCAATGGTATGGAAAAGTTTACTACTAAAATAACTTCCAATAGTTCATAAAAGATCTAGTCTCAAAAAAAAAAAAAACTTACACCAAATATTGACCTTAAAGTAATTTACAGAACACTTCATAAAAGGAACTCCAACTATGAAATTTCAAAGTAGACATGTCTTTCTCATGAAAGAAAACACAGAGAAACAGCTTTGGAAGAAATCATGAAAGTGACAGGCAAATGGCCCTTCATTAAGGAGACACTTGGACTCCAGGTAAACTTCTGAGAGACAGAGGTCATCCTTAGCTAGCCAGTCCTAAACCCTTAACCTGAAGCCAGGCCATCTTCTTAAAATTGTCGCTTTAGGAAGTCATCCTGCACAGGGTTCCACGCCTCTCCAGGTAGTCTAAGTCCACTTGTGCTGAACAATCAACCTCTCAACTAAAACGTTAAGATTTTTAACTGGAAGCAAATGCACATATAATGACGAGTGTAACATCATTTGAAAAGCAGGCACCTACTGAAAGAATCTCTCATAACCTAGTGACTGTGTAAAAGTAAAGAATTCTCTTTCAGAATTATACCAGTCTGCAAATGCATGCTGGTCTTTGAAAATGAACAACAGAAGAGAAAGTTCTCAGAGTCCTCCCCCCAAAAAATGAGGAACAAATTACATAATCACTTTTTAAAAATTGCTAGTCCACTGCATAAAAGGTGACTGAAAGTATTCTTCTGCTCGGTGTCTGCACATTCCAAGAAAAAGTGAGGCATCAGCAAGGAGCCCACTGAGGCTCATCCTCTCATCACAAGCACTGAGGGTTGCAGGGTCCCAGCACATTTCTAGAGCTGCAAGTCACTCGTACCAGTCAAATTCGTTTACCCAAGAGGTGCACAAAGCAAGCCACGCTGCCCAGTGAAAGCAACACAGCGCACCTTGATAGAGCCACGTCGGCAACTTGAAAGGGACCACAGAGAGGACAGCAGGAAACCAGCGGCAGCTCCTAACTTCAGCAGCACATTCTTTCAGCATGGAGTGAGTCACAGAAAGTCTTTAATTAGTTGAAAAACTTGAGTTCAGCACCACTAGGAGTATTTTAGAGGTGATTTCAGTACACAGAGTATCACAGTATTGATTACTGAAAACTGTTTAAAGGAGTAAATGTATATCCATGGCCTGTTTTAAATACAAATAAACAGGTTCCCAACACTCACAGTGCAGACTAAGCAGAGACTCTAAGTCTCATTTATTTTATGCACTGTATGTGCCCAGGATCAGGTTCATGAGCCATGGGGCCCCAGTTTCCTCACCTCGAGGGAAAGAAAGGCAGCCTCCTCGGACAGATGGGAACAGAAGTTGAGACCCTGAGGACAGGGAAACCCCTGCCAACCTGCCCCGCCAATCTCCAGGTACTCCAAGACTCAAGGAATGCACAATAAGCCAGTTTATTAAAGTCATTAACTCTCAGAGGGAGATCAGAAACTCTACTCCATCACACAAAAACAATGGCATGCATTGCAATTGATAACATTTTAGAAACAGCCTTTCTCAAATTGTGATTGTAGAAGTTTACACAGGAGGTACTGCGTGAGCATGAAAGCGACATTCTCTGCCCAAAAACAGCTCCCATGAATGTGGCCAAGTAAAGTTCAATTGTTCACTTGCATGCTGTGTTGTTATTAATGTAATCTACGTGCTAAAAGAAGCCCATACTAAAATGGCCCCGGCACAGCCCAGGAAGAGTATGGATGACCTTTGCAGATGGACCCTGGCCACAAGGGCGCAGCCTTGGACTCTCCTACTCTCGACACTGGCTATCTGCTGAAGGGGCATACATTCAGACCTTTGCTTCCCATGTGAATTCTGACCTTTCCTGGCCAGTGACAGACAACTCTTCTGATACTGAGCAAGACAGTGAAGAGGGAAACAGCCAAAGCTCTAAGTGAACCACACTGCTGAGCTGTGAGATCCAGCATTTTACATGTTACATGTGTGAAGCATGCTCTCCACTTGCAATTATTTCACTCTGTGAGAGGTTTACACGGGGGACATCTCCCCATTGTGGAAGTCACAGAGGAGTGTGTGCACACATGCACACATCCATGTATGCACAGAATTCCTAGCATGGAGGCACTCAGATTCCAGGCCACTGACTGTGGTTTGCAAAAAGAAATAAGCTTCCCGTCCAAGGGATGACTCCTAAAGCTGTGGGAGCTTAACCAAAACATGGTGTATCCACAGCTCCACAGCTCTTCTTCCTCCTAACCCTGAGCTCAACAGTGTTCTCACCAGCAATCAGCCTGGCCTGAGCACAGGAGCACAGGCCTGCTCCAAGAGCAGGCAGGCATGGCCCATCTGTAGGAGGAACACCAGAGTTCCCATAGGGCTGGATCAGACTCAGTAAGACCTCTAATGAGAAGCCCTCTAACCTGGGGCCTGGGGGGGACCCTGCCAAGCTGTGAGGCCAACTACCAGGAAAGCTCCAGGAGACACAGTGGGGGACCACACTGTATTCAATGCGCTGAAAGCCCACATCCGTGTCATGCACTTTCACTCACTCACAAGGGGAGCCTGCTGTATCTGCACTGTCTTCTGCCATCTAACACGACAGACATGACTTACACCTACGTCCACCAGTGATCTCCATGACCCAGAACTGTAAATCAGTTTTTTCCCTGTATTCTACAAGTAGTAACACAGTACTTACAAACTCCAGGCTGAAAAAAAGATCCTTGCCTCTTCGTGTATATTCTTTATGAATAATTAACTCTGAAATACAAAGTAGGCGGGTGGGTACAACTACTTACACAGTTTCATCATTTGCAGAAAAAAAGACAATTCAGTAAGCCACATGTATTTATTTGACAAAATAAGCACAAGCTGGGGATTTAGCTCAGTGGCATAAGTGCCTGCCTGGCAAGCAGGAGGTCGGTCGGGTAAGTTCAATCCCCGGCACAAAAAAAAAAAAAAAAAAAAAGAAAAGAAAAAATAAGCACATGAACAACTTAGTATTGTATACCTTACAATACATTAATACATTACTACTTCACTAAAACAAGAGAAAGCAATTCTTGTCCTAGAGGTTTAAAAATGTAATAAAAAATATTAGCAGAGACCACAGAGCCCATAAGATGAGACTGTCACTCCACCTTCCCTGATGACAAGAGTTTTTGTTTAATTTTCTGTCTTTAAATTTTCTTCCAGACAAATATGCCATCTGTGAAAGGACCAAGGAACAGCACCATTTTTCTGTCTTCTGGCATGAAATAAGGAAACCTCCAAAGATAGCAAGTACCAGTAAACAGGCCTATAAGACAGGAAGAGCAAAGGGGAAACAGACTGAACCACTGCTCTATAAAGCTTCCACTGTAAGAGCAGGAAAATCTAATTTTGTGCAAAAATACTAGAGTTGAGTGAGTAGGGCTCAAGTGCCAAAAGAAAGGTGCTGCTCACAGCATGACTCTGAAGAAAAAGGAAAGCCAAGCCTCTGGAAGTGGCCTTGGCAACAGAGGCATCTCAACTGTGAAGACCATTTATAGTCATCTCTCTTGCAGAAGGCCGGCCTTCCCTCAGCCCTGAGCAAGGAAGAAGAGAAAGTCTTGTTTCATTTGTCCTTCACCACTGCAGCCCCAGGATCCTTGTCAAATGAGCTCTTTTGAACATATTTAGGCTTTCTAGTTAAATGGTAAGTAAACAACAGTCACTGTCTTCACATAGCATGTTGTTCTTTTTTTTTCATAGCATGTTGTTCTATTCCAATACAAACAGGCCTTAAAAAAAAAAAAATAGACATCTCAGCCTCTCCCAAAATGAATGTGAATCACTACTAAATGTTTGTGTCTCCCTAAAATCTCTATGCTAAAATCCTCACATTTAGGGGAAGGTGCTGGGGTGAGGCCTTCGTAGGCTCAGCAACCATCCTTACAAAGAGGCCAGGAGACCCCTCAGTCCCTTCCACATCTGAGGACAGGAAGAGCAGGTTTAGACAGCACCACCACTCTGCTGACTCCTCATCTTGGCTGCCTTAGCCTCCAGAGCCATGAGAAATACATTTCTGTGGCTTATAAGGTATCAAGTCCATGGTAGTTCTGTTAGAGTAGCCTGAGCAAGCTAAGAGCATGGGGATAAGAGGGTAAGATATATTCATCTGATATTATATCTTCAGAGAAAGAAGTAAAAGTGCATATAAAAATATTTTAGTGTTGAAGAATATTAAAAGTTGCTATTATGTTCTTTTCAGTACATATCTGTGCATGCAAATATCACATAAAATGGATTTAATGAAAACACCAAAAACAGTTAAGAGAGGATGGGCACTGTTTCGCTGCAACAGTAAAATCTTTCATTTCCAACATAATGTCAGGAAGGAAGTCACAGGCCCACTGTAAAGACACCCCCAGGCTTCAGGCCTCCCTTACTGGCTCTCAACTGTCTGATCCACTTCCCCCACATCCGAGCTGAACTATCTGCAGCTGCTTCTCAAATAAAACAAACTATAAGGCACAACTCATCTGCTGAATGGCCTTAAACAAATCCACCACAAGACTGCAGAGCTTTGGAAAAGGCATTATTTTGAACACTGAATTTGGGTTTCTCCACTGCCTTTTACACAGGAAATGTAAAGAACCTGGAGGGACACCAAGACCCCAAAATGGGTTCTGTCGCACCAGTGAAACAGAAGAAACTTGGGCGTGAAACTAGGGGAGCTGCCCGGCTGGATTCTGATGCAGGATTTCACCCCTGCAGGCATCACTGAAGCATTTCACAGAAGTCACTACCAGTATTTATACAAGCTCATCAACGTGAAAAAAGGGAGCCTGGCTGGGTTTAAGATGGTGCTGGCAGCCTCTGTGCTGTCAGCCACTGCCTTTCCTGCAAGGAACTCAAACATGAGCAGCCATACAAGTAGCACTGAGCAGGGGCCCGTGTGGAGGGCACACACCACATTCTGGACTGTGACTGCCTCATCCTGCTTCCATCTGTGAATAGCCTCATCTCGGCTTACAGATTAAGGGAGAATCAACAGTAAAAGATGACCCGAACAAGTTAACAAAAAAAAAAAAACACCTGGGAGAACCCGAGCTGGCATTGGAGCACTTTCCCCCACCCAGGTCCTCACTCGCATCAGCAATTCCATTTCTCAAGCAAAAACCCTCTCTGAACCCACTGAAGAATCCCTCCATCACTGAAGCTTGTCCTTCCACACACGCCATCTTTTCTCAACGGTTAACAGTATCAGAAATATTCACTTAGCATGTGCCAGGCCAGGCAGTCATCAACGCACCTTCACGTATGAGGAGTTCATTTATTCCCCACTGCAGGGCCAGGGGAGAGCTGTTAGCACTGTCTTGCAGGTAAGAAACCCAAGGCCCCTCACGAACCAGCTTCTGGCCCCACAGTACACACAGGCAGTGAGGACTCACGCAGGTGGCCCAGTCTAAACTGCAACACACCAGGCACTTCAGGACAAGCAGCCCCTGAGCTCTCCACGCCTCCCAGTCCGGCGTGCCCTCATGCTACTTTCCTCCTCCTGCAGTGCTGCTAAGCACTTGCCATCTCAGCCCAATAAACAAAGTATCTGCCTGGAACTGAAGGCACTGACTTCAAGAAAATCAAACAAGTATGTACACATTCCTACTAAAACTACAGGCATAAGCTGGCATGGCAGCACACACCTATCATCCCTGTTCTCTGGGAGGCTGAGGCAGGAAGATCCCAGGTTCCACCTCAACCTGGCCAACTTCATGACTGTGACTCTCCTACCCCCTTTTAATTTATTAGGCCATGTGTGCAATACACCATGCTTACATTCCTTGTGGGCAGTTGGTACATGTACCTAGTACATCTTCAATTCCTTTTCTCCTCCCCTTCCTTCCCCCCTCCACCTCTTGATTCCCTTCCCATTTGAGAAAAATCTCCCTCCCTTCCTGTCTCCCTCCCTCCCATTATTTTATTTTCACACATGGGATTCCTCACAGAAGAGAAACCATGCAATACTTAAGCTCATGTGTCTGATTTACTTCATTTGGCATTATGGTGTCTAGGTGCATTTATGTTCCTATAAATGACTCAAGTTTCTCTTTATGGCAGAGTAGTACTCCACTGTGTACAGACAGCAAATTTTCTTTATCCGTTCATCTGTCAGTGCATATATAGGCCACTTCTAAGGGTTAGCTCCTATGAGTTGTACAGTATAAAAATGGGCACATGTGTATCACAGTAACATGATGTCTTTAACTCTTCTGGGAAAATACCTAGAAGGAAAATAGCTGAGTTCAATGGAATTGCTAGTTTTAGCCGTTTGAAGATATCTCCATACTGACTTCCACAGTAGTTGCACTTAAAAAGAGCCAGGGATGCAGCTCAGTGAGAAGTATAATGCTATGAATCTATTTTTAACAATACTTGGTCCAGTGTTTGTACATTTGGTATTCCATAATGCCTGCTCACTCAGTAATTTTTCACCTGAAGCAAAGAATAAAATAAGAAGTTGCTGATAAATCTGGGCATCATTTCCACTACATAATGCCAGGGAAGATGAGAAGTGAAGCTCAGCAGGGCATGAAAAGGGATTATTGTGTGCACTATCACCAATCACCACCAGCAAAAAGGTAGGGACAAGTCCACAAATTCCTGCATCTCCAGTTCTCAGCAGCATCATGTTCAGGATGTGCAATCCAAATGAGACATTCTGTTCAGACACAGTGTTACCAGGGAGACTACTTTTTTTAAAATGTCAACTCTGGGTCTCATCTAGAAAAAATAATCTGGGGGAAAAATAAAAACATACTGCTGAAACCCCACCTAAAAGTACGCTTCAGTTGGTCAGGGCTAAGACCTCACACAGGCAACTTTAGAAGTTTTCCAGATGACCATAATGTGCAGCCGCACTTGTGAGGCATAGTTTAAACATCATACTAGGCTTCTTAAACTGTAATGCACACACAGGTTATCTGAAGATCATATTTAGATGCAGAGCCTGACTCCAAAGGTGGAGGTATGGCCAGAAGTTAGGGTTAGCCCTGTACATGCTCCAAGACAATGCTGAATCTACTAGGCTCGGAACCAGAACCATACTCACTTCCAGCCTTCCACTGGTGAGTCAGTGTAACAGCTCGAAAAGTGAGAAAGAATGCAAAAGACAGTATGATGTGAGGCACTGCAGACTATCTTTTCCTTACATAAAAGAGACAACCAATTTTGGGGAAGCAACTTAAACCCACTAGAAATGATCACAGAACACAGGGTCTCTGTGAACTGAGAAACTCAAATGCATGTAAACTGCTCCAGGCAGGGTGAGTATTCTGTAAGCACCAGCTAGTCCATCACTAGTTTATCAACCAGTGTGCCAAATACGGTGTAGCTATCAAGAAAACTGAACACAGATATAATACTTCTTTAAAAAAATATGGCTTCTATATGCTCAGTCACCTATGTCATTCTCCTATACTTAGACCATTTCATATAGAGATAAAACATTAGCCACGCCATCAAAATCTGTATATTTGATAACATATCTGAGATCTGCTTTAAAATACTTCCACAAGAAGAAAACAGCATAAAAGTAATATAGTAAAATCTCCATAATTACCCTATGGGTAAGTACGCAGGGCTGATCACCCTCTTCCCCTAACTTATATATCTACTTGAAATTTTTCAAAATAAATCTTTACTTTTGCTTTGGAATCCTAGCTACATGACTTGTTAGCTGAGCAAAGGAACTTCTCCAAATTACAGACCTCAAAGTGGGTTTCCACCTTACCCACCTGACAGGACCACCTTGGAGATTACAGGAAATAGCAGTTTTGAAAACACCTGACACCAAACAGGTCACATTATAAAGATAAACTTAACTTTAACCCAAATGAGTCCAATTTAAGGGAAGTAAGAAGAATTAAAGCATTCCCCAAATAGGAATACTTGAAGATTAAAGAGGATGCATCATGATAATGCCATTTCGGTTCTTTCCATTGCTCCTGCCCCAACATTCTAAACTAGATTCCATCAGAAACAGCAACAAGTAGCAGTCTCCAAGGTCTGCAGTGCCACATCCTGAGACAGATGCTCGAAGTGGCTAGCAGCGTGACAACACAAGCAACGGAGGGTGGCCCAGAGATAAATACCCTTCTGATTGCTACACACTCTTGTGGCATCTAGAAGCAACACAGACTTCCCTCCCACTCACTTTCCATTTGCCAACTTCCTTGAGCAGTAGCCAGGGACACAGCAGTTCAGGAGGAAAGTACCACCTTGAATACAGGCCAAATCATCAAAAGCAACATATCACTTCTGGAGCTGTCTCTTCACAAGACAGAATTTCAAACAAGTACAGATGGTACCCTTTATTATTTGCAGCATAATTACATAATCATTTAAAAATGTACATTATTGGTGATAATTTCACCATCCTGGAGAAGAATCAGATCATTCACACAACCTCACAGTTGGAAACCTTGAGGAAGAGCAAAGGGCACAATTTTGCCCATGTGGTCATGATACACATAAATGTGAAAGGCAAAGTACTGACAATAGTGGGTGAATAGAAAACAGCTCCAGAAGCACTATCTTGCTTCCTGAAGATCTGGCTTGTCTTCAAGGTGTTACTTTCCTCCTAAAAAAACAATTGATGCACATTCCCATTTTTAATAATTGTAGAAACAATGGCATAAGACACCTTCTCTTCTCAGCAACTGAATTCTAATCACGCATGTTACTTGATGGGAGTCTAGCATGGTTCTCTTCCAGAGGAAAAATCCTAAAGACTGAACATAAAACAAGTATATCAGTCTCCCTCATCAGGTACAAAAGGAGCACTGTGAAGCTCAGAAGTTGCATTTTCCAGGGGAATTCTTATAAGACGTACTCTTTATTTTAACCTCCTACTTTAAAATTTTTTCAAGATACATTCACATTTTTAAAAACAGTATCCACACTTATCTCTTGCATATTTTGTTAACCTTGTTCATAAATGGACCCACTGAAGTATTTAACTGTTGGTTATTTTACTTATTCATTTTCATACAAACTTATCAAATATTTTTGCTGTCCTTTAGCATTTAAATTATCTAAACATTGTATGCAATAATAAACATTGAGCATAGTGATATCTCTCAGTTTCCTTATTAGGTAAAGCTTATTTCAGGCAAGATCTGGCTTCAAATATTAAGATAAACACACACAGCAGGAAAGTTGCAATGTATATTTTATTTTTTCAGTTCATGAAGATCTTACTTTTACATAAATATAAATGAAGCAAACAAGAACTGTCAATAAAACACCTTAGCTGTAATTCCACTTAAGAATCAAAGTCACTCAAGCTTTTTCTTCTACATGTTAATGAGCACCTTTATGAACAACAATTTTAAAACAGTCACCCTGAAGATCAAGTTTCAGAAAAATGCCACAGGGGGAAGAAAGTGAAAGAAAATATGAACCCAAGCTGATCCAGCGGTGCAAAAATTTTCCCACATGCAGAGATTTTCACAAAGAAGCACAGCAAACTAAGAGGTCCCACTAGGAAACTGGCATCCTTGAAATCTGAAAGCCCAGGGACCAGGGGGGTGCTGAATCTTCCCTTATGTTTAAGTCTATGACTTGCACCTACTTCAACCACAGGGTGTCTCACAGTCAAAGCAGGTCCACTGAATCAGAAATACACTCACCAATCATGGACACAAGAAACAAATTTCTCAAATCACCTGACTCGGAAGCATTAAAATTCCGGACCACCTTTATCTCTTTAGCAATTTCTTTTCAATAATCAGTTTAAAACTGCAGTTGGGCTAACCTTAACTAAGCATGTGGTATAGGACAATGCTTAAAAGTAGTAAATGAAAATTTCTGATCTCAAAACAATTCACATTTGCCTCTAAAATGTTACAACAAAACCACATAAACTCCCTCCTCAAAATGTTTCATGTGATGTCTCCTTGAAGTGGCTTTCACTTTAGCTATGTGTGGCTTCCTTTGCTTTAATGACAAAAATAGGAACGTGAACACAAGAAAGCTAACTCTCTACAGTGTAGGCTAGCAATTGCAATAACTAGCACTAGATTTACTTTTCATAGTTTTTAACCCAGGAGGAAAACTCAAGGTCAAAAAAAACATGGCTCCCTTAAGGAAGGCGTGGTTAACACTTCACTTCCTGTTCTGGGCTAGCTTGTGTTGTACATCAGGACAAGGTCAGCAATGCAAGGTCTCGGTTGTAGTCCAGTCCCACTGTGCATCAGCCTTGACTACACATCTCTCGGAACACAAAAGTATTTTACATTAAAGTAACAGACTTTTCTCCTCCATAAAATAGACCACCAATATTCCATCAAAATGATTTCCAGCAGCAACCATGTTCTACATAAAAACAAATGCCTAATAAAATTTATTTGCTATCAATTAAATGACAGTGCCTAACAAATGTGCCCCTGTGAGTATCCTATGGTTACAAACTCGAGGCTGCTGTCAGGAGTATGAAGTCCAAATCCCTGCTGGACCACTGGCTCCACTCCATGCTCTTGCACAAGGTACTTAAAAGGAGACAATCCACAGGCAAGGCAGAGACATAATGTCATTAACATTTTAGAGTAGAAAGATCAAAAACCATGAAGGCACTTATTTACTTTGAGCAAGTTCCAACAAAGAAGCAAAATGGCCTACAAATGAACAGTTTTCTTCAAATACAAATGTGAAATATTACAAAATGTTGTCAATAAAAAATACAAAAGCTCTCTAATCATCATCCCTGGAAAATGTAGTTCTTCCTCTCTCTAAAATCACAGAAGAAAAAATAAAGCACAATGTGGGTAGGCAAAGGCACTAGACAGTTTTATGAAATTTATCACTGCAAAGAATGGCCACAGAAAAATATATCAATTAGGAAAGGAAGATGTCAAAAGAAGCGACTAGTGAAGCACCCTCTCTTTTTCCCCCTGAAGCCACGAGCTTCTTGTTAACACAGGTGGGAATCTTTCCTGGGCCACATATGCAGAACCTGAAACTCACTCAAATTTTCTCCAAAACTTAGTTTGATGGACAGGTTTAGTTAAATACTTAGATGAATCTAAGATGTAAATTGGAACATATAACTAAAATAAATAGGTAAAAGAATCTGGGTTGTTTTTTTCATCTAAAAGGCTAGAATCAGAGGACAAGCTTAGCAAGATTAAGTCACACTGAAATATTACCTTATATTTTATGCCTAGAATTAAAAAAGTATGTACTCCATAGTGAAGGAGAACTGCCTTACATGAATATGTCACATGAAAATGTCCTTGGGAGGGGGCAGGAAGGTAAGGCATCCCTTAAATCAATTCTTTAAATTAAACTAGATAAGTAATTCAACTTTAGCTACATCAACGGAAAAGCATGAACAACAACAACAAAAAAAGACCACTAGGGCTAGGGGTATAATTCAGTGGCACAAGCATCTGTCAGGCAAACACAAGGTCCTGAGTTTGATTTCAGTTACCAAAGGGGGGGGGAGAGAGAGACCCTACTAATTCTTTGTCTTGTGATAAACAGGAATATTTCCCCAATATTTTATTTTTAAAATGCTGAGTTATGGCCAGGCATCATGATAAGCACTAAGGAGATCAACTGATATCAGTCAAAGAAATCAGTCAAAGAGAGAAGAAATAGTGCAGAGATGCACCAACAGCCTTCAGGGTAGTTTTACAGGAGAGAGAGAAAGAGACATTAAATTGCAAGTTTTGCATGGAAAGTCTGTCTGGACTTTTATGTAGTTCAGTTTAATAAACTTTTACTGTGTATCAAACACACACACACATTCAGAATACATACATGAATAATAATGTTCTTCCTGTTTTCAAGAATTTAACCTCTAACAAATTGGAGACTTGAACTGACTAGGTTTCATAAAATAAGGTTAAGCTATATGAAGAAGTCCCACAAATCAATAAGAAAAAAAAAAATCTACCACTGGATACCATACAGCTACCAATGTACACAGCAACAACAGAGTGGCATAATCAGTTGTTCACTTTTTAAGGAAAAAAATATGCTAGTAACAATGTGACAAAATGAACGCACAAGGAGGGAGAAGACTGGTGTGGGGAGGCAGCTCTAGCACTGGGTCCAATCTTCACAATGTCGCCAAGTGCCTGGATGGATGCATGGATGGACAGTGGTCACATCACCCAAGCCAGGAAAGCTGGAGAAGACCTCCCAGCTTATTTCCATCATCCTCATCCACAGCAACCACAGGAAGGTCTGAAAGACAGTTCCAGATATAGACATTCTGCTCATCCTTCTAGAAGCCTGTGAGAATAAGGAGACAAGACGTGCTGGGACAGCCTGCCATAGCAGAAAATAACATTGAGGGGCTGACAGACATGCCAGAGAAAGTGGAAATCCATGACAGGAAGCTAGGATGACGTCTCTAGGAGAAAGGAGTGGCCTAGTAGTCCTGAGCTATAGCAATCAAGAACAGCCAGCCACTAGCTGACCTCTGTCACTTGTCAGGGTGGAAAGGTAGAGGGCCGCTCACCACAGCAGGATGAGAACAGACCAGTGAGGAAGTATAAACTGTATGCAAATCATTTCTAGATTTGGAAAGCTGGGCTTTCCAACAACAGAATAACCATACCTGGTATATATTGAAGGCTCTTTCTTAGCAGGCACTAGGTGAGGCATGTTCTGTATACCTCCTCTCACCATTACAAGTGGGAAAAAGTAGTTTTATCTTTAATTCTGAGGAGAAGAAAAGATTGCAGCTGGATGCATGACCTGCACACAGAGACACAAGATGTCCTTTCCACACTGATGCTGCCTCCCCCTCTGTCACTGGAGGGTTGTTTTTGTTTTGTTTTGTTTTGTTTTGAGGGCAGGGAGAGAGAGAAAGAGATGCTTACCCATCTAACAGGAACATCTTTGTTCCCTGCAATGGCTGAACCAGCTGACTTTTAGTCACTTCCATCTTTCACAGCCATAACTGTCTCACCATATTCTGGGCAAGGTCAGCTGCAAAATTCCAGGTTCAAATGCATCGCTCTCCACAGCTTTTTTCAGATCACCTTTATCCTGAAACAAGCTTGATGTCCTAACGTTTGCTTATACACACTGTACTTGAGAAAATTAATATTGGTTACATTTACATATTTTGCCAAAAATGACAGTATAGTCTTCAAAGATGGTTAATGGGCATCTTTTCTGCATTCCCGCTGCAGGCTACAGCTTTGCTAGTAGTTACACCTCCCACCCCGGGCTCCCTCCAGGTAAGGCCCTGGCCTTCACACATTGTTTCCATGCAGATTAGCAGGAAGCCAGCAAGCAATGGGCATAAACTCTTATGCCCACAGAAAGAGGACAGACAGCCAGGAAAGCAGAGGGTTTGCAAGTGAAAGAAATATCTGTGGACAGTCATCCTGCACTCAATGGTTCACCTTTTACCATCAGGCTGGGATGGAGGAGGAGACAAAGTACAAAACTGGTTGATGCTTACAAAGACACAGGATATGACTTTAAACCAACACATAAAAGTTCACTCTTGAAAATGCTACTTAAGTACAAGATTTTTTCTATGTTCAATACTATTAAATGGAAGAAAATTTAGTCATTTCACAAAATTCATTTAAAGATCAGTTACTTTTGAAAATTCTATCTGAAAAAAAGTCAATTTATTGAAATAAATAAAGCTGGTCCTGGCATCTCAGGCCAGATAGCCCCTAGATGTGTGAGGAGAGGTTCTGAAGCATGCTTGGAAATCACCCTGAAAGCCTGCCTAAATGATTCAAGGACTGCTCGGTTTACAAACCACCTAGCAAAGGCACGGTCTCCCAGGACAGGGATCAGCCTTTCTGTCCAGACACACGTGACTAGATACTAGCATGAATGGATCCAGATTTTAATGCACTGTTTTCAAAAACGTCCAGGGAGATACAAAATGTGCTTTCCACCAGGTGTAGGCACATAGTAGGATCTGCAGGCTACAGGTCATGTTACATCTACCATCATGCCGACAGCACCAGTGAAAACACTGAGGGTCAGTGATATCTGGGGCCAAACCAGAGTCCACTCCAGCTCACATGTAGGCATGCTTAGTCACATGCAAGAGCCTGCATGTTGTTACTAGTAGTGAATACTTCAACACTGAGTATCACACAGCAATGTGCTGTCACGTTAGCTGGAAGTTCTTCCAGCCTCAGGGAAACTTACACTTAGCATTCAATTACCACTAAACAAACCCGCTGAGTTACCAAAATCCAAAGTTCTGTTTAATCAAAAATTTCAAAAGTCCAGGCAGGAGGAGGACAGGCCCAAGAGGCAGCTTGGCTGTGGCAGGGTCTCCACAACAGTGTCGAAGAATAAATAAGGGTCACAGCCTCTCAGTGTCCCTGCACCACTAGCAGGGTGCCAGGGTGGACTCCTGACTTTACTTCTTGCCTGTATTACAAATAAAAGGCAAAAGGAGCACCTGTAGAAAGTCACTGTTAACACACACCTGCTTTCTGGGACACACCCACTTACAGAGAATCCACGTCAGACACCTTGAAGGTGCAGACAAAAGGGTTTCAGTGGAGAAAGCATTAGGACCAAGAGCATCCGGGTCTTGTCAGAGTGAACCCCATCCTGCCAAGGGTGGTCACAGTTGCTAGACATGACCCTTTGACAGAATGAGCCCTGGCAGCTTGAAGGTCAACATGTGCACTGATGGAAGAATGGAAGGAGCTGAGCTCAAGTGCTAAAGCTGCACAAAGGAGAGAGCTGAAACGAACTGCATTCACTGCACTTCGGAGGGATCCTGTCAGCCCAGAAGGATTGAAAGGAAAGCCACTGCAGTTTCCAGGGCCAGGCCGGAAACCATCCTGTGTAGGGAAATGGCCAGACTCAGACCTAGAAAGCTGTTTTTCACACCAAGTTATCTCCTTTATGGAAAACTGACAAGACTCATTCTTTGACCCACAAGGTGAAGCTAGAAATAAACTTGTGTTTAGACTGGGATTGCAGTCAGGTACATAGAAACACTTCTTTCTAGCAGAGCTGTCCAGGATGAGGAGGGGTCCTCCAGGGCAGACAGTCCCTCATTTCCCATGGCTATCTGTCCAGCAGGCTTGTAACCTGCCACAAAGAGCAAGGTTACCACACTTGGGATGGGGCTGCCACACTTGGAGCACCCTTTCCAATCCTAGGAGTCTAACTTCCCTATTGTGCATAGGCTCAGCATGGAGAAGTGTAATGGGTTAAGGGTCCCTTCCGTTACCCAGTCCTGCTCCCCAGCTCGGGGCCCATAGCAGGCCAGGTTTTCCAGGTTTCCAGCTTAAAAAATTGTTCATGCTACCTTTTAAATTCTTTAGTAAAGAGGTATATATTTATAATAAAAATACATTTGAATCATTTATTCTTTCCACTTAGAAGAGCCCTGATAACCTATTCCAATGTTAAACGTCCCCACCTGGTTAAGAAATGTTAAATGTGGCACCTCAATTTCTGACATTCCCAATGCTGTTCTCTCCTCCTCAGCTGAGGGGGTTTGATAGAAAGACACATGCTAACACTGCACTTGAGAATTTACCTACCACTTAGGCTTACTTGGGTTGCTTGACTCTCCACTCCTGCCACAACTTTAAAGTCCTTTCATCATCACATCACGGGGAATTTTGAAAACGCATTCCTACCCTTCACACTTCCACTGCTGAAGGGGCTTGTGGAATGGGACAGAACTCTCAGGAAGAGCTCTGAGCAGTCTGTGAACAGAGATAATCTCCCTGTCAGCAAATGTGAGTAGACAGCATGCCACAATGTCGTGTGGGAAAATGGAGTTCCCTTGGACTTCAATACCTGAAATGAAGCTCTTTCAGTAGCCAGGAGACAGACTCGATCCTTGGCCCAGGAGCAACAGGAATGAAAAGAAAGAAGCTAGGACAACCCCAGCTGGCGAGCTTTCAAGTGAAGCCACAGGACCAAGGCTGGGCCAGTGTGGGGTCAGCAGCCCTCAGGAAGGGCAGAGTCTCACTGCACTGCTTCCTGGTTGGTATCGATGCCAGGCTAAGCTTCTCTAAAAAACGGTCACAAGAGGCCAGAAGCTGGGCCTGTCCCAGTGCACCAAGTGTTTTACTCTGCAATTTGCCAGTTTTGATTCATGTGCCCTGTGCACTGTGAAGTCTAGACTGGACCTTGCAGCTCTGGCCACACAGCACTCCCTTAAACCAATCTCTTCACTGCTCATCTAAGGAAGAATATGACCTGCACACCTCTGACCCACATGCCCGCTGGAGACCATGCCCACCCCTGCGGGCCATCCTCAGCAGGCTGGCTAGCAGGCAGGGGCCACACACACCGAGCAAATGAAATGAGCATTTCAAACTCACGTGAGATCTCATGTGTCCACAATGCTCAAGCTTACAGAGAAACTCACCAGGTATTTGTGATCTAGCCATGACTTAAGAGCTACAAAATTTCAAAAGACAACTCTGTAATTTAAAACCATAAGTCATCTTATCCTTTGTCTACTACTTTACTGATTTAACAAACATGAATCAAATGTCTATTTGTGCAAGGGCTGAAAACATGAGTGAAGCCAGGCTCCTCTATCCAGGGCTTCCTACCTGCTGGGGAGAAGAGGGCACCACACAAACAAACCTCTTCACATCGGGCTACCATCCAGGTGTCCCATGCAAAGTGCAGGTGGCAGGAGAACCTCCCAAAGGAAGGAAGGATAAGGAGAAATGGGCTGACAGGGAGAACCGACCCCAGTGATAAGGTCCACACATGGCAGGTGAGTGAGGACTTTAATAGCATTAAATATACAAAACAAACCAATAGTGCCACATTTTTTTTAATTTTAATTTTAAAATTTTAATTTTTTTATAAAAAGTAAAAAAACAACACAAACTTGAAATCTGACTCAGGTTACATCATTTTAAGGAATGTATAGTGCTCTTAATTTGATAAAATCACACAGTGTACAAGATGTTTAAAAACAAATTTCAACAGATGGCCCAAAGCCCACTCCTGAGAAAATAAGGAGTCAGTAAAGTTGGTGACCCTTCTGGTAAGTGTCCCACAGCCAGCCCGTGTATCGCTCCACTGGACAGCACCCAGT
The DNA here is from genome assembly GCA_004027455.1 of Hydrochoerus hydrochaeris. Classification (NCBI taxonomy): domain Eukaryota; kingdom Metazoa; phylum Chordata; class Mammalia; order Rodentia; family Hydrochaeridae; genus Hydrochoerus; species Hydrochoerus hydrochaeris. Next base: position 761,086 of record PVLA01000055.1, read on the forward strand.
GACATAGGGGGCCAGAGAGGAGGGCGGGAGGTTATTCAGCATGGCAGAAATTAATAATACACTGAGATGTCCACGAAGAGCACTCTTTTCTTAATTTGTTTTTGTTTTGTTTTTCTCATAAAATTTGCCAGCTCATTTTCTCTGACTCTAAGTTTAAGAAATAATTAAAACACATAAATCACCCCATAAAGCCAACACTGAGTGATTAACATATCTTTTCTCACTTGTCAGTAATTGATTAGCCTTAGGGAAATACAACAGAAACTGAAAGACATCTTTCAAGTCCAAGCTAATGGGCTAAGGTGAAGCGACTTTTACTTTTGTTCAGGAGGCTCGATGCAGTTCAAATTATCAAGCAACAAAACAGCACCCAACCTGGCTGTGTCACCTTGTTAACTAACGCCTCTTCTCAAATCTGTTCCTGCCTCCTGCCGAGACCAGTCATTTGCAAAGAACCAGAACTTGATCAATAAAACTCAAGATAAACATGGAATGTGAATTGCTTCAGAAAGTACATGAGAATGGTGCAGCGCCCAATCACTCAGTGGGAAGCTACTCAATGCGTAATAAGCAAGGCAGCACGCAAGACACCATGGTCCAGTGACTATGTTCCAAACTAAAACTGAGTATACAGATTAATAGCTTTACAGGCTTTCAAGGACATACAGCAACCTGAGGGGTACAGTTTAGAAATGACATATTAGAATTTCCAAAATATTCTCATTTTTAACACAGAAATAACTGAACATGTTACATCAGAACGTGTAACTCTCCCCCCCAAAAAAAACTGAGGCAAACAGTCACTGTAGAAAGAGACCCACAATTTTAGAGCTAAAGGCAACATTAATTTAGTTCCATATAAATAATGTGCTCTCTGAATATCACACATCAGTCTTCTGGTTTCATAACTGTTGAAAAACTGGAAAACACTGTAAGGGAAGGAGAGTATGTCATAATTAGGGGGGTAGCTTTTTAGTTACACTCTTTTTCAGACACATGCAACAGCTCCTGATGCAAGACAGATTTAACAAAAACAGACAGACCATGTTTCTTTTTTAAATTTTAAAAAGAAGGAAGAATAACCATGTTTAACATTGGAGTTCTAATGGATTTCGTAGTGAAGCAAAAGCACAGACTAGGGGAATAGTAAGGAAAACAAACAAACAAACAAACTACAATTTCCATTCCTCCCTGTGACAGTCTCAGAAAGAAACCACCTTAATTCCAAACATGAGGCAATTTAATAACTTATTTTTACTTCCTCAGTCCAAGTTTTTAGTTTTTTAATGTGTGATACTAATGCTAACTTAGCACATACATGTCAAAATAGATTGAGATCCCAGCAATGGGTCCCAGGCCTCCAATCTTACAGTCCATCTGATTTAAGACATCATTTAGAACACCAAACCATGGAGGAATACAAAATTTTTAATTCTACTTCTTACCTAAAACATAAATGATAACCTCATATAATGGGCAGAAGTAAAATAAAATGAACCAAAAAATGCAAAAATGTCATGAATACTAGATTTAACTTTATCAAGTGAAGCTTTACCAACTAAAGATTTAATTTATCTTACTTCCCTATTTACAAAAAGTGAAATACCCAAGAAACACTGGCTGATAGTTTCACCTGAGCTTTCTTTACCAATTAGCAAATTCCTCAACAGTGTAGGTCATTATCTGCAGGCTCACCATAGCACCCTTCAAAATAAGTGAATAAAACTCCTTCAAGGAAAGTATGCTATTTTTGTTTCTGCATGTATATTTATCTAAAAAGAAAACAGTATGTCATCAGTGAACCTCGAGTTAAAAAAAAAAAAAATCACACCAGACTATAACATTTATCGCCAGAACATTTTTATCTCCGGTAACACAGAAATATATCAAACTATTTTACATAGGAAAAATTTAGTAAAACAAAACAAAAAAACAAAATGTGATGACATCTTAAATATACCAAAAATGTCAATTTTCAAAATTTCCCAAGCAAGAAGAGCCACCTCTTTGCTTCAGGAACAGTGTGCATGCACTGACCTGCATCCTGTCCTATCTGCGCAACCTGAGCCTATTATGGCTCCATTTCTTTAAATGTAAAGTAAACATCACCACAAGCTACTGTTGCAGACTCAAGGCACTGATGGCTTTCAATAATATTGGTTCTTAGTATTTTCCAATGACCTAAAAATATACAAAATGTTGTCATTTGCAATTCTGTGTCAGTAACAGCTAACCCGATTTGTATTCCCAAGGGAACAGAACAACTGCAAACAGCCAGCATCCTGGACCCCATTGGCTTATCTTGGATCCTGGGTAGACTAGATGTCCCCATGTCCAGGGAGCATCTGTCACATCACATGGCAACATAACCTCAAACATGCATCTCATCACAGCCTCTGGAACAGCAAGAGACTGCCACACAAGCCAAACCCAGAAAGGTGCTGACATCTGACTAAGTAATTTTTTAGTAATTACCAAATTCAGCATGATGAATCATCACCTTACTTCATGGTTCTAGAGGTAACCAACACATTTTTTAAAAATGTTCAGAATGGTAATTTAACTGAATTTGCTAAAAGAGTATCTCTAGAAAAATGCTACTTGCCAATCAGGTCACTCTAAATGGATTCTTTATTTGGTTTCATAATTAGTTTCAAATTTACACATGGCTGACACAAAAAAGATAAGGAAAAGTATAAGCCAATTATAAAAGTTATAAATGCACAGTACATTAAAGTCATATTGCCTATCTCTAAAATTATGAACAAAACACTTAATAAAAAACATTTAGCAGGTATATTTAACTAACTAAAATAAATGTTTGAGTAAACCTCATTAACTAGATTCAAAAGAGTACACATTTTAACTGAGTACCTGAAAATACACTGTCCATTTAAAGTAAGTGTTCTCCACACATCAAAAGCAAAACAAAAAACTTTTTTTATTCTTCTAAATGATAGCATTTAAAACCATTGGAATGTCCCTTACATACAGTCTTTGGTTGTTTTATACCTTAAATTTATAAAGTGTTTTGAGAAAAACCAATTTGTGTTGTGGTTATTATTTTACAGAATTCCAAAAAGGAAATACTAATGAATAAATCAACATGAATTTGAACGCTGTTCCTAAGTCTTGAAAGGGATTTGTTCTCAAGTCTATTAACCATGGCAGAACTATGTCATTGGTAGTATTAATCAGATTAACAGTCCCTTCTCCTCACATCCATCGCTGATGTAAAAACATTATCTACCAAACATAATCATAATAAACTTAAATTACTAATACTGAATTAATGAGGTTTCCACTAAGCTCAATCATAAAAGAGACATATGACAAATCCACTGATGATACTGTAAAATGTCACTAAAATCAATTCACAATGAGCTCTTGACGTTCTGAGAGACAGAATTATTTACTACTTCATTTCGAAATCCAAACTTGACAGTCATTAATGATGTACTGTATTTTTGTTTTCTTTTTAAGTAGCAGTATCAGTCTCTCTCAGCCCAGCTGGGAACACTGGGGACTTGAGTCCTAGTTTATCTAATAATAATGTACTTGTGCCTCCTTGCTTGTATGATCTTAGCTATCTCCCTGGAGTTTTCCTTTGGTAACTAGTCTCCAAAAGAAAGATTATCTTCTAAGCTGGCAAGACAAATAGCTCATTGCCATACCCAAAATCAACTGTAATAAAGCACAACAGTGCGTGGTCTGGCGATTCTGAGATTCTCCAGAGTTCCTTCGGGGAATGTGTCCCTCCACAGGGAGTGCATCAAGAGAGTTTGAAACCAACACCAGTTGGGTTGAGGTAAAAAGCCCACTGCCAACAGCTGGAGGTGGGAGAAGCAAGGCCTGGAGATGAGCAAAGCTACACTGCTCATCACACGCAGCTTGACACCTTCTGCGTGTTTTTAACCATCATGCAGCAAAGCTCTGTGGCCAGGGAACAACAGGGCCAGCCAGACCAATCATCCCAGCAGAAATAGGTAGAAACAAGGGAGGCTGAAGCCTGGAACACCGCCCAGCCCAGGAGGCACCACAGGGGAGAAGAAACCAGGCCACAGAGTGTGTGCTAGGGTGAGAACACCAGAGTTACTCTTCCTATTACTGCCTTGGGCTCTCTGTTTCATGGTTATGCAGTATTTCTCTTAAAATATAATGGAAAACCTTATATGCATCAAGTTATTCTGATTTGCTGCACATAGCATTACCAACACATTTTCGCTGAATTCTTAACACTTTATTTTGGCTTTTTTATTCTAAGAATGGCTGAAACAACAGCACCAATTTTGGTGCTGAAGTAACTCCCTTTAGGTAATCTAAATAAACATTTATTCTCTCCATTGCCACCACTGCTGTTTCTAAAGTTTAGAAAATGGATCACGGTCTCTGAACATACTCCAACAGTCTACAGACCTCTAAAATGACTTACTGAATGACACTCATCACATCTTTCCAAAGATGCATTCTGGAAGCACGAATCAAGAGAGCTGTCAATGCACTGCTACTCACAAAACCACAAGTGCAGCTTTACTTGTAAACAACAAAAATCAGATCACAGTAGTTAATGAGTGTAACGTCATGCTATGGCAAGGTAAGAATGACCTGAGCAGCACTTACTCCTGTGTGTGTACAGTAAATACTACTACATATCTGTACCATGAGAAAAGCCTGGGGAACACACATACTTCCTCAAGGATAATCCCTTACTGTCTCAAAGAATGACCACTGGGATGGCCTTTGAACAAAATCCAGAATAAAATCAGTCTCATGAACTATGCTGTATATAATTTTTGCCAATATAATAAATCACCTGACAATCTGTTTTCATTCAATATACACGCATCATCCACTAAGGAAGCACCACATACACACAGTTGAAGGGATCAAAACAAACCCTAAAGCTCTTATATTTAATAAAATGTTGACTCCAATTTTGAATACTGCTTTTAAGCCAATAGCGTTCGAAAAAGCATTAAGAGAAACAGCAGCAGTGTGCCCACCTTAAATCAGGATTCATCAATGAAACTTTTCTTCTACAAACAAAATTTACTATTTAAAATTTCAGATCAGAATCCCTATAAAAACAAACACAAGGCTGACTTTTCCTATTTGGGGTCTATTTCTCACATTTGTATTTACTTCATTTCTGTAAAAATATGTAAAGAAAATTTTTCAACTTAAGGTGAACTGTGTAGTTATAATGAACTCACTTAAATTAACACATTGCAGAAAGCAAGGCAAAATACCTATGGAATGGATGAACAAACGCTTCCATTTACCTGAAAGACATCCAGGCAGAATGTATGAATAGTATGAACAACTACTACGCTATTTACTTAATGACAACTTCACAGTATTTATATAAAGAATCCACACTGTGTTAGAAAACGAGTGACACATGAGTAACACATGAGTGTTTACTTCCCAATATGTATTGCTATCATCTGAATTGTAAACATTACCTTAACTTTCTTGAAAACTGGTGATGCTAACCTATATTGGTGCTACACCTACCTGCACACTGTTCATTCTGATAGTTCAAGCAAAAGATCTTAATTTTTTAACAGTTGTTCATACAAAGCATAGTTTTTGCAACAAATTTGAACTGTTTACATAAGGATCCATGCCCACAGAAAAAATAAAATAGTTGTGCAACTGTCTGTAGCCCTACTTCAAATCATTTTTGCAGAGCTATTTCTTATGTTGGTGGGTCTACAAATCCTACACTGAGGCAGAAATGATTCCAGCAATCCAAAACAAAATACTTTATTATCTTACAAAGAATTCTCCCATCACCACACACACACACACACACACACACACACACCAACCAACCAACCAACCAACCAACCAACCAACCAACCAACCAACCTTCTACACAGGCACAGGATTACTTAGCGGGAAGAGACCCAGGGACCTCCAGGCTCTGGGTCACTGCGCCCAGCGCCCACCATGGTGCAATCACCTCTCGCTGCGTCCAGCGCGGCTGCCAGCCCTCCCACACTAGACAGATCTGAGATCGGCACATACACGACACACACACGACACCCCACACCAGCCCAGCTTCCTGGGTCCGAGCCCTGGCACACAGCAGGTGCCCTCACTAGCTCTGCCAGGCGCGCTGACCTGCGTCTACTCAAGGCCAGAGGACCTGCCCGGAGCGATCCCTGGCTACCTCCAAGTCAGGTCCCCACCCGCGCGGGGCCACAGGCAGGGCGACCCGTGGGTCCTGTCCCACCCGCATCGTCGTCTTCCGCAACGGCAGCGGCGGGGGCGTGGAGTGGGACGGGGGCGGTGCGGGGATCCGTGACAGCGGGACGGGGGTGTCCTGGCGGTCGTCCCCACCCGTGTCCCCCGCCCCCGCCCCGCGCGGGAGGAAGCGCCGGGCCCCAAGCTCTCCGCGCTCCCGCGAGTCCGGTGCGGGCCTCCTAGGGACGGATCCGGGCTCAGGATCGGGATCGCGGATGGGGGACCGCGGACGGGGGAGGGGGCGCGAGTCGCCGAGGAGCCACTGCCACAGCACGGTGCCGGTGGCTTTCGGAGCCATAAATCAGCTCCTCCGCAGCGGAGGCCCCGCCGCCGGCCGCCCACTTCCTATTCCTGTCCCCGCTGTGCCCGCGCTGCCCGCCGCCCCCAGGGTCCCCGCCCGCACCCGGCCCGGCCAGTCCGTGCGGACGACCCGGAGCAGTTCCCTGCGGCTCACCTTTCACCACTCGGTCGGTCGTCGACAACTTGGGATCGCTGGCCTTGGGCTCGGACATCGCCGCCCCGGCCCGGCCGCGGGGCCCCGAGCCGTCCGCGCCGCGCGAGAGCCGAGCTGCGCTGGATCCGCGGGGGCGGCGCGCGCCCGACCCGCTCCGCCTCGCCGGGACGCACCGCGCGCGCTCCCGCCGGGCCGGTCACATGGGCGGCGGGCGCCCGAGGCCGCCGTGTCAGCGCCGAGCCGCTGCCGCCGCACCGAGCGCGAAATGCCGACTCCGCAAGCCGCGCTACCGCGCCCGCTCAGCTTGCGCGCCGCTCCTCACACAGGCGCGGCCTCGAGCCCTGAGACACCGTCCCACGCGACCCGCCCTCCGCCTCCGCCTCAGTCGCCCCCGCCACCCCGTCCCCGCCCCCGCCCCCTCCGGCCGCCCCCGCGCCCGCCTCCTCTTCCTCGTCGCCTGCTGCCTCAAAGGGGCCGCCAGCACCTCCCGCGCCCCGCCCCAGTGGCGCAGTCCCGCACGCCTATTGGTCAGAGCTTGCGGCTTTCCTGTCAGGTCCCGCCTCCGCTCCAGGGCAGCCTCCGCCTCCTCAGGATCCCGCTCTCTCACTCCCTCCGCCCCGCCCCGACGACGGAGTTTCCTGCAATTATTTGTCCTCTTGCGCGTCCTTCACGTCCAAGTCCCGCCTCCCCTCTCGGGCAACCTCCACCTCGCCTCCCCTCCCCGCCCCGACGTCGAAGTCCCGCGCGTTTATTGCTCAAAACGCGCGTCCCTCACAGTAGGGTCCCGCCCCCGCTCCGGGTAGCCTCCACCTTTCTACGGGCCCGTCTACTCCCCGCCCCGCCGTCCGTGCTCGCGTGCTCATTGGTTTCGGCACATGTTCTTCACCGCCGAGTCCCGCTCCCGCCCTACAGCTCCTTCGCGGCGGAAACATCCCTGCTGCCAGCGGGATGGACTTTTCCTGCCACCGCCCCCTGGGCTTGCCCCGGGGTAACCACCCGGAGTCCGGGGGCGACCAGAGGGCGACTGTAGGGGGTCCGGCAAGGGGCGCGTTAGCTGGTCTTCGTGGCTGCGTCCGCGGCCTCGGGCCCTACCTGGGATCAGCGGTTTTGGACAGGCGCGACATGGGGTGGGGACCGGGGCTGTCTTGCCTGCGGCTGGTTCTCCGCGCCCGCCACCTCAGACTCCACCCGATTCTTATCCCTGCCCGCAGGTGGGACATCTGGCCTCCTCGGCCCTGCGGACTGAACGCTCGGGCTCCCGAGGCAGAGCCAGGAGGCCTGTTCCAAAGACATGACCCGGATAAAGCCGGACTCAGAAGCTAAGTGTCCCGAGGGCCTGAGGGCCCCAGGGCGAGGACGGGCACCCCTGCAGAGGCTGCTGGAGACCACCCTTAGCTACTGAAGACCCAATAGGCGGTCCCCGCGGGCAGTGCGCCTTGGGCTCCGGCGTGACGAGCCTATGATTCTGGATGCTGTAGTCCATAGTGGACTTGCCTTGCTCAAGGCCTGGCCCCCAGGAGAGCAGCCCGGCTCCATCTACCCTGAAGGATCTGCGGCGAGGCCTGCTAGGCACAACAGAGCTGGCACTCAGGCAGCTATGAAGAGTTGGCCCCTGGCCAAATGGCACCCAGAGAGGAAGGGGGTGCCAAGACCTGTGATGAGGAGGGCTGGCTTTAGAGAAAAGCAAGAAAACAAGTCCAGGATGCTCTTGTGCAAGGCAGGTACCCACGCGACCCTGCCTCCTGTTGTTTGGACAAACTTTTCACTACTTTGAGAAAAAAACACCTTTGAACCAAGAGCCAAAGGCTTCGAATGTCTGCAACATGGAAAAGTTTTACAACAGAGATTGGAAGTAAAGACACACCTCTCGAGCACAATCTGCGGTCCACTACACGTCTAGCATACCTCCTAGCTGAGGTATGCATGGGAAGGAAAGTTATGAGTCATGATCACTTTACCATACATCTTAATCACCTAGTGGGAGTGTGGTTCCGTAGCTGGACCCCTCTCAAGGAAAAGTAGATAGCAGCTAATACATGGTACCAGTTATGCCTATACACACCTGGCCTGCTGATTTAACAGCCAGGTCATGTGTTATCCAGTTGTTCACTCAGATGTGCAATTACCTGCCCCTGCCCTTGTCTATCCTGTTAGGCTGTCTCTTCCCACTTACCTTCCCACTTACAATCATTTCACATTTGGAATTTACGATTTCAAGAACTTAGTTCAAGCTAACTTTGGAAATACCCTCTGCTTATGAAGAAAAAGCCAAGGGGGTGGGGGAGGTGGAGAGAGCAGAACATTTTGTTTACTGAAAGAACTGTGCTTTTCCTTCTGTAGTATAGTTCCTTCTGGGAAGTATCCATCCAGCTAGGAATTCCATTTCCAAGCCTGACACTGGGTCCAGAGACTGGCTCTCATGTTGACCAGGCTGGAGTTGCTATTCTGTCACTTGTTAACCAGGACATACACACTGAGGGCATAGCCAGTTAAGACCCAGTGACTGGGAGGCCATCCTCTAGGACAGCTGAGCCCCTTGATTACCAGAGAGAGGAATCCTGCGTTAGACTTCACCTGGGAAAGAAACCATGCATTGTGTTACTCTATGATGATCTGAAGATATGTTTGTTAGGGTAATTATTTTGTTCAAGAAATAAAATCCTTAGTAAAATACTGAAGTATCATGTGACTGTTACATAAGAGAACCACCAGAAGACTAGAAATGTTACCACTCTTAAAACACGAGCTCTAGCCAGGGATTTAGCTCAGCAGCATAAGCGCCTCTCTGATAAGTGCGAAGTTGTGAGTTCGGTCCCTGGTACCAAACACATGAGCCCTATGTTGTAACTTTCTTGTGAGTGAATTATTCATTTGCCAGTTGTGTTTTGAAAGATAATGCACAAGTGTGTAGAATAAAGAACTAGTTCATGATTTAGTTCATTTAAGGCTCTCAAAGTCTTGCAATATACATACCGTCTTTGCAAGCATTTACATTTAAGGTTGGAGAGTACTAACATGCTACAGCTTCATCAGAACTAAGAAGGTAAATATGGCCCAGCTATGGTGGATTTGGAGTCATGTGCAAATACCACGGTGGACTTCCGTTAGTGCAAGTCATTCTAAAGGGAAACATTTTTAAGTGTTCTGCTGTATCAGAATCATTTAGAAAAGGGAAAGAGATTATGGTTTATGACCTATTTTGAGGATAACCTGCTTTTGAAATTATGGACTTTTCTTCAGATATTGGATGAAATTACCATCCATTTGGGCTCTAAGCACTAAATACTGGCTTCTGATCATGGCCCTGCTGAGGCCTGCAGTCCTTCATAGCTACTGGTGGGTGGCAGGGTGTCTGACTTTTTCCATGTTGGCATTAGTGATACACACTGCAGAAGAACCCTGGAGCACCTGGTCCTGGTAAGGCATGATGTGTGTGCTTACCATAGAGTTAATTCCAACAACATTTCTTCTACTGTCAACTTCCATTTTGTACATGACAGAGACTCTGGGAAATACACTACTTTACATGGATTTTATTTGAGGTTCAAACTAAAAGAGCTTTTTATTTGGATTTCTTTTAAAGTGCTATGAGCCTTAGTTGTTTTTTTTCAAGAGGCAGTTTTGTACATTTCTATAAGTTACTTCTGAAAGAACATCAGAATATTTTTATAAATATTATTTTCCTGATCAAGGATTAAAGTATAACTCATGGAATAATTTGCCAAGTTTAATATGGAGAAGTGCAATTTCCATAAAATTTGCAAGAATATCTGTGACTACTATTCATTTAGATTGAATAAACAAATATTGTATTTGTTTTATTTATATCTGTATTTTCATTTCACATCCAAGTTCTGGGTACTTGGGTATGAAATGGAATATGGTGGATGGGCAAATAATTTTGCCAGGTGAGATTAAAATGTTTCAGCATTCACCGTGCAAGGTGTTTGCCAGCTTGATCTTTACTTTCACAGACAGTGCACTATGACCAAAAGAAAAAAAAAGTACACACAGCCGGAGCAGTCATGAATTCTTTCCCCTAGATACTTTGGATTTTAATTTTATTCCTGACTTTGAAATTTTAAATAATTGTGCCAAATCATACATGTTTACATTAAACATAGCTACATGTGTGTTATACATATACACAGTGAACAGTCTAAGAAGTACATATGCTGTAAATTCTTTTTGTATTTTTGGTTCTAAACTCAAAACTTCAGAATATTTCACCTAATTAAATGAAGTCAACATTTGCAATGCTTTGAGAATACTTCAACAATAACAGCAAAAAAAATAATTAATCTGTAGTGACCACCAAATTGTACAAGACCTGGTAAATAAATTTAAGAAAAGTTTGTTGGGACCTTTAGAAATACATTTACATATACAAAATCAGTATGATAACTAGAAGCGAGTTTTACCCATTAGAGTTGGCAGAGATTGGCTTTAACTGGAAGTAGAGTGCCCACTACTGATTAAAAATTTGTCAACTTGCAAGTGAATGTTCTACTTTTACATGAATCTTTCACTAGGACCAGCCATTGCTTCATTTCCTCTTGTTAATAGTTTTGTTTTGCTAATATTCATGGCTAGTGGAAGCCATATATTCAGTAGTCATTTACTGAATAACAACGGATTGGGCACTGGAAATATAAACAAACCAAACTCTTTGCCCTCATGATACTTATGTTCCAGTGGAGAGAGAGAGATAACAGACAAGAACAATTAAAAACACTTACAAGGTAGCCATGGTGGTGCACACCCATAATCTCTTCTACTCAGGAGGCTGAGGCAGAATGCAAGCTCATGGCCAGAAGGGCAATGTAAACCTTGTCTTAAAAAATTGTTTTAAAGGGCTGGGGATATAGCTCAGTGATAGAGCACTTGCCTAGCATATATGAGGCTCTAAGTGTAATCCCCAGTAACAGAACAAAAGTTACACACATACACACATGATGCATTAAGTGTGCCATGTGATGAGCAAACAAGGCACAATGGTGAAGGATGTGAAAAAAGATGGGAAATATTGCTTGCTGTTGCAGATAGGTTATATAGGATAGAACTCTCTAGGAATGGTGTTTGAACAGATCCTATCAAAAAGAGAGATGGAGATGTCTACGCAGCCATATGGAAGAGTAATCCAGGTAGAAGGAACTGCAGGTGCAGAGACCCTACAGTAAGGGAGGGGTATGAGCATTTTTATCAGCTGTTAAAAGAAGCGAATGAGTGGCGAATGAGTTATAAAGAGTGGAACACGATACAGTCGGAGATCCTGTGCAGCCAAGTGATCCAGTGCCATGTCAACTGTAGGAAAGGTTCTGAATCTTACTGTGGGTGAAACAAGGGAGTTTGTTTGGAAAGAGAAATAACAAGTTTAGTAAAAATCATACCTTTGGTTAAAATTGACTGTGGATGTAGTCCTGGGGGAAAAGAAGGGCAGAAATGGAAAAACAAGTTGAGAAACTTGTCAACATCCAAGTTAGAAAGTTTTGAAGGAAATCATGAGAACTTGTAATGGAGAGATTTTAAAAGTTGAATTAACAGGATATGCTTATGGCTGGATATAGGATGTAGGAAAACTAAAAAAAAGTAATTAAGTGAAACTCTTGAGTTATTTGGGTCTGAGAAAATGGCAAATAGAATTTACCATTCCCTAAGAAAGGGAATATTGGAAACAGACAGCACACATTGTGGAGAAGATCTAAACTTACATGAGTTACTTTAAGGTGCATCTTATGTCCAAGGATGTGGAGATGCCATATATACCACTGGACACAGGAACCTGGACTCAGAAAGAGAGGGCTCCTCTGCACTGGATGCATGGTTGGAAGCCATCAGCACAGTAGAACATGATGAGATAGAGGAGAGGAAGAAAAGAAGGGACCCGCAAACCTGCCACAGGAACAGCTTCTGGCAAATGAAGCCAGTTGGGTTGGTGTGTGGAAAGGTGGAGTAGAACGACAACCAAGAGTTGATTACTGGTTTGACTACAAGGATTATTGGGTGATCTTGGCAAAGCAGTCCTGTAAACCCACCTCAAATAGCATCTCATCGTTCTCTGCCTCTGTATTGACTCAGTTCCATTTTAGCATTTTACACCTGTTGACATTGTGTGTGTGTGTGAACATTATGTGTATGATATTTGTCTGTCTTCTCACAAGTAAATAAGGAGGTACCTCGAGAACAGGCACTCCATCTTTCTTGTTCCCAACTAAATCTCCTACAACATGTCCAGCAAACACTGAATAAATGCTTGTTGGAAGAGCAAATATTCTATTACCATGCTCTACTATTTTTTTTATTTTCCCTATAGTCGAAATAGACATTTCCAAGTATTTGTAGGAAACATGTGATTTCCTGTTCAGGTCTCATAAAGCTACAAAATCAACTTTCAAGGGTAAAAACAGTTGATATGGGCCCTGGAAATGAGAAATGCAATGGGAATTCAGAAGGTTACTTTTAGCATGAGGTGTGTCTCTCCCAGTAAGAATAATTACTTGTGTACATCCAGGGGAGGGCAAAGTATTACTCATATTTCCTCTTTCTTCAGATGCACCAGAGTTCTATTGTTTGCAACATATAAGGCTATCCCCTGGTGATAAGCCATACATCAGCAGTTTTGAGGGAGGAAGTGAACAGAATTTGTGTTGTGCATTAGAACAGCCCTTCAGGAGTTTCTGTCTTGTAGAGAGTCCCTAATGCCCACCCCCAAAAAATAGCATTAGTTGGGGAAATTGTCCTGCGTGTACTGTAGGTACCTGTCTTGCCAGCATTCCTATTCTAGCTAGTATGCCCAGCTAGTATTCTAGCTAGTATTCCCCACCCAATGAGTGATCGTAAGTCACAGGCTCAACCACTGCCTTTCTGGGAGTAGACCAGGGACACTTACTGGCCAGCAACCTTGAAGTGGCCTGGCAGAATCTGCAGAAGTGAGCTAAGTGAATCAGATGCCTTCCAGGAAGAACTTGACCTTAAAATTCCCAGGAGGCTGGAATGAGATATTTTGCAGACTAGGATTAAGTAGGCCAGCAGCAGCAGCTTTATGAGCAAATTGTGGAGACAGATAATGCCATTCTGGACACAGAGGCCACAGCTGAGCTAAACATTCCAACATCTATGTGCCTTTTCTAATTTTTGTTGGCCATGGTTGGTTTTGGCCTTGTTTTGGCTTTGGTTTTGCTTTTGTCTTTCCTAAGGCCTAGCTGTTTAAATTTCATCTGGATATATAAAACCCCTTAATATCCTCACAGCAAGAGCTTTGTGTTTTATGTTCCTACTAAGTCTCCTACCAAAAATCAAATAGAAGACAAGGGTAGCTAAGATGGTTGCCCTGTTCCCTCCGTAGGTTTCTAAGAGTTAACACCTTGTGATCCTGGTGCATACAGAAATCCTTTTTTTCATTCAGGAACAGCAATACAGTAAAACCTTAGATTTTGAATAACTTATTCTGAGAGTATTCTGCAAGAAGAGCAAATATTTATAATACATTTTAACTTGATAAACAAGAGATATCTTGTGAAACGAGTAGTGTGTAATGCTAAACATCACAAATGAGAGCCAATGATCCTCCCCCGCACTGACCCTTTCTGTCTCTCCAGGTTCGTGGGATATCTTTTCCCAACTGCAAGAGATTACAGAGGAGATCTCATCTGCAGAGGAGGACAAAAAGGCAGAGGAATCCTTCCCTTCAAATCAGGTCAGGGAGATGTGTCTAACAGTGCAAAATTTTATAGAAAACACCACCCAATTAAGATTATAGCAGTGTGAGTGATGAATCTGTTTAACTATAATGCAATGTCACATTTCTGCAAAATCCTTAAAAGAAGGCAAAAGCAAGTGTCATTGGAACCACTCCGTGTTAAAGTTCAATGAAAAGAAAGATTCTACTGAGCCAATAGGTAGGAGTGATTCCGTTATTGACAGTGAAAGTCTTTCTATACAATAACCCTTCTCTCTCTTGTCTCTCTCACACCAACCATGCAGGTAAGTAAGTACAGGCTAGTTTTTTCATTTTCTTTATATTTTGTATTTTCTTTAATATTTTGTATTACATCACAGTATTTTAATCATTTTATATGAATATTTTTGATTCTGTGGACCCAATCATCCAAGTTTCCATTATTTCTTATGGGGAAATTTGCTTTGATACACAAGCACTTTAGATTAAAATCATGTTTCAGAGATGAATTATGCTTGTAAACCAAAGTTCTACTGTATTCTCTAGACATACTTGTCCATCCTAACAGCCTCTACACAAAGCCAGTGCCAAAAATAAATAGAGCAATTCACTAAAGACACAAAAAGAGAAAAACAGAGGATCAACTGACTAAGGCGTCTTGCTAAGTTTGGGAGCTCTTCACTAAATATTCTGTGTGCCAGTCTGCATGTCCTGTCAGAGGCTTTTGGACTGCACTGCAGCGGAGGAGGAAATCTCTGTTGCTTCAGTGAAGTCTTCCCTCCTCTGTAGGCCTGGGCAGCCCTCGATGTGCCCTTCAAGTGCTGACTCAGCATCGCAGCAGCCTGCAATTCCCACAGACTTCCACACCCAGCGGGAACAAGAAGACTAGAGAGGTGGCCCAGACACCACGACACTCACAATCATTGTGCCTAACTCAGCCTTTGCCTGTGAGTAATTTCAAGGCGGTCCATGGTGTCTGATCATCCCACAAGTACACATTTAGAGAGAAGCCAAGTGTTTCTAAAGGGTCACCACCAACCCGAACTTCTAAATCACCCCGCAAGCTCTGGGCCTCCAGGCTGTTCTGTGATACCAGTGATGGATCTATCTTATCTCCATTGCACCTCCCAGGTAGCCCCGCAGTGTCTGTGACTCTGCTCTGCTTCTTGGATGAACCCTCCTGTCCTTCTGGCCACTGATGGTATAAAATAGATACACTCATCCACTTGGACTGCACTGGTATCCGTAAATCTCAGGCCCATAACCTAACACCAGATTCCTGGTGTTGGAAGTATGCTTTCCAGGTCCCTTGCAGGCCAGACATGGTTCCCTCTCCTTCTCAGCATCAGGAGCTCCATCACTGGTGCTGTTGGACCAGTAACAGGCAGTAATTAGTGTGACAAACTGGGTTGGGAAAGCACATTCTCTCAATGTGCCTCAGCTAAAAGTAAAAGCATGAAGCCCTTCCTAATTGTAAAGGTTATAAGATTATCTGCAAATACAAATATATGTTAATGCCTGTAAATATATATGCATAGTTTGTATGACTTGAGCTTGTGAATCCAATCTTTTATAAAGAATTAATGACTGATTTAATAATATGCAAACTCATTCTATTTGGATGATCACCAAACATTTCTGAAAGTGTCTGTCATATTTGGGCACTGTTCTGACATAGAAAAATACTACCCTAACCCTAAACCAATGCAATATTCTTCAGCTCTAAAGAGAAATGAGCCATAGAGCCATGAAACAACTTAAATGCGTATTTGTGAGTGAGAGAAGCCAGTCTGAAAAGGCTACATAGGATGTAATTCTAACTCTGATGTTCTGGGACAGGCAAATATGTGTATATTGGTCCATTTCCTATCACTGTCACATGTGCCTGAGGCAGAGAAATGTGTAAAGAACAGGATTCTGTTCAGTGCACAGTCATGGAGTCCAGAACATGGCCCTGTCACCTGCTAAGCTTGTGGTTGACATCACACAGGCGGGGAACACAGAGAAGAGGCCACATGGCAAGACAGAAGCCAAAGTGCTTCTGAGGTCAGGTGCACACCTTTCTAGCAACCCTTCTCTGGGGTTAAACCATGACCCCATGGAAGCCATAGCACTGTCACCCTGAGAAGAATGCTTTCATCACAGGAGCCTCTAGCGTCAAACTATGTTCACTTCTTAGCAGTAAAACATCCCAGGAGTTGGGGGAGGGAGGGTCTAAGAGGATTCAGAGCGATCTCAAGGTAGGAAAAACACTGAGTGTGTCACAGTTGTGGATACCTGACATTATACATTTGTCCCCATCTATGGATCACATGGCACCAGGAACGAGCAAATATAAAAATACATTGGACAATGATAATGTCCTGGTATCCTCCAGCACCTGGTGGAAGATGTGGTTCACATGAGAGGCTGTGCATGCATGGGGCCAGGGCCACACTAAATAGCTCCATGCCTTCTTCTTCAGTAGTCATGAACCTAAAATACTCATCACAGTAAAGCAATCACAGCCATAATAATGAAAGCCTAAGAGCAGCAAATATTTCCTGCTATAACTTGCAGGAAGCAACTCAGGTGGAGACCAGGGAAAGCGTCGGCTCCAGGAGTCCAGCTGAAGGAGTTGTCATCCAGGAGAGGCCTGGGGACACACGCAGGCCTTTAGAGGTGACCCCGTGGGAATACTATAGAGGGCAAGTCTCCAGATTTTTGATATTCATCCTCAAACTTCACCCAAACCATGTAAACAATTTCAGAAGTGATGCAAGAGGGCATCACAAGATGCGAAGGCAAAGAGCCAACCATGAGAACACTAGAAACTACCTTTGCTCTGTCCCCCTCCTTTTCTGTCCTTTCTTGTCCTTTCCTGCACTTTCCTCCTGTCTTTTCTTCCTTCATTCTTTCATTTTTTTCATTTTTTTCTTTTTCTGAGGTCCTGGAGATTGAACTCAGGTCCTTCATGTTGAGCTATACCCTCAGCCCATCTCCTCCTCACCCCCCCCTCCTCCTCCTCCTCCTCCTCCTCCTTCTTCTTCTTCTTTTTGCATCAGGGACCAAACTCATGACCTCATGCTTGCCAGGCAGGTTCTTATGCCACTGAGCTAAATCCCCAGCCCCTCCTCTTCTTTTTTGGAGACAAAGCCTTGCTAAGTTACTCAATTATCCAGGCTAGCCTCACATCTACAATCTTTTTACCTCAGCTTCCCAGTGTTCTGTGATTATAGGTATGTACTACTGTGTCCAGCTAGAAAGTACCTTTTTACCTGTAAGTGAAAGACTAATAGCTTGTCTCTATGATACTATCTGTCTCCACAAAACTGTGCATTACTTAGCTTTGTTAAACTTCAGAAGTAAGAGGATGGTAAAGACAGATATTTGCATTGTGTTTCTTGTGATTAGAAAACAAAATCAGGCCTTTTTTCTCGGAAACAGGTCTACTTTAGATTATTCATGTCATACAAATAATGGGCAAGACATGGGGCAGGGGTCAGGTTCAGGTCAGCACCCACCTGGATGGCACCTCCTGCCTTCTTCAGATGAAAGGTGTCCCTTTTCTGAGTGTTTGCAGGCTGGTGTTTTAGTCCTCTGTGTGGTTCTCTGTGCTGACGTTACATTCCTCAGGGTGTATGTTTCTCTCCACACCATGTGTGAACTCCTTTATGACAGTCAACTTTTATAAATCTGTGTCCACAGCACCAAGAACTGCAAATAAGCTCAAACAGTTTATTGAACCAAAACCATCTAATTATAGAAACAAAATTACCCAATGTGTTTTCATCATTGAAAAAAAAACACAAAAAATTAATTAAAGTGTGTTGAATAAATTAGTGATAAATAAGGTATTTTTAAATGATTGGTGTCCGGTACCAAAAAATAAAATAAGATAAAATAAAATGATTGGTGTCACAATTAAGAAACAGTTTTGCCAATTAAACTGTTGGGCTGAAATTTTCTCTAAATTAAATGAGTTAAATATGCCCTGTAATGTTTTGATGAAAAATATTTAACATGCTAGTACAATATATGATTTGTTGAAAATTACAGTCATAGTTAATCAATATAAATCTTTAGATAACAAATAAACCAAATAATTTACCAAGCTATGTTCAAGGTATTTGGGCAAATGTGTTGGATACTTGTGGGTTAATAAAATATAGTCACCATTTCCAGTATATAATGTCTAATACCTTGTGTGAAGTTGGCGCATATACATAGCGCATCTTAGTTCTTTTTTATTTTCTTTCTGTCCCTTCCTCCTCTTTCCCTCCATTTCTTGATCCCCTTCCCATTTGAGAAAGACCTATCTTCCCACTCCACAGAGGAATTAAACAGGAAGAAATGTTGATTGGCATGTGGAAAATGCCACCAGATGGCGGGTTAGGATTGCAGCTCCGTTGAAGGCATGGCCCCCGCTCCCGAACCTCCAGTAACTACCTTGTAACCCCCCCACATTGGGAATAGCACACCAGAGACTTTTGGGGGGAAACTAAGCCAATGGCCAGCAGCACCCAGATGGGCAGCTGAGATACTGACCATTCACCTGTCTGAAAGAAACCAGAAACGTGACAAGACAGAGAAACAACAAAAAGCCTCCAACCACTGACCCAGGGAAAATAAGCCCAGGAGAGGTAAATACTAAGAAGATTGAGGGCAGCAAACATGCAACATCAGACCCAGCCTCATCGGAAATAAATAAATACTTCCATGACCTCATCGATGAATTTAAATCTGAAATTCTAACTCAGGTGAAGCAAGATATAAGAAGATTAATAAAAGAAACACTGGGCACTCCTCAAGAAGACAAATGGAAGAATGGAGGAACCCAGAGAAAGGAGAGAAGCCTTTGATGAAGAATATAAACAAAACCTAGAATACATGAAACAGAACCAAAGAGAATATCAGGAAATTAAAAACTCCATTGAAAACTGGCATAACTTTTTAACAGAAACTAAAGACAGACTTTCAAAACCTGAAGATAGGTTTGCAATGTATGATCATGAAAGGAAGAATCTCTTAAAAATAACAAGGAGTTAGGAAGTAATGACACAAAGGCTAGAAGACGACAAGAGGATTTATAACTTAAGAATAAAAAATGTGAACAAAGAAGCAGGGATAAATACAAATGAAATAAAAAGGCTATTCACAGAAAAATTAAGGAAAACTTCCCAAGCATAGGAAACAGAAGTGATGTTCAGATATATGAGGCATACAGAACTCCAGCCAGCTACAACCAAAGCAGATCTACACCCAGACATATAATAGTCAGGATCCCAGAAATCCATCACAAGAACATAATATTAAAAGTGGTCAGAGAAAAGAAACAAATTACCTATAAAGGAAAACGCATCAAAATCACAGCAGAATTCTCAATGCAAACTATCAAATAAAGAAGAGCTTGGAGCAAAATATTCCAAGCCCTGAAAGAAAATAATCTCCAACCCAGAATGATGTACCCTGCAAAACTGTCTCTCAAAATTAATGGAGAGACAAGATATTTTCTCAACAAAGAGGAACTGGGGGAGTTTGTGACCACCAATCTAACCCTGCAAAGAATACTGAAGGACATTCTAGAGAGAGAGAAGAAAACCACCAGGATTCCAGGAACAAAGGCAGAAAAGCCTCGATGAAAGGGGCAAACAGTGAAATGAAGCAGAAAAGTAAACAATGACAGAAAAATAGCATAGCAGATATGAGGCAGAGAAGATTGGCTCTATCGCTGCTTTGTCTTGACTGATTTTATTCAAATCTGGTATGCTTGAGGGTGTCAAGTCTGGGAGTAGGGGCAACAGCTCTGGGGATGGCAGGATTCAATAGGATACCCATTCTGGTTTGATTATTAACTGCCTTTGAAGTCCTATAATGTCTACAATGTTTGGTTTTTATTAATAGTGCTATGTACTGCTAAGTTTAATTATACTATGCCTGACGATATAGACACTTTTAATGAAAAAAACAGGAGACATCATGGTGACTACTGTAGATCACATAGTATCGTGGTTTTATAAGTCCTTTTCATTTCGTGTTTCTCTAGGAATTTGTATTGTTGACTTGTTTTGGTTTGTTTTTCCCTCTAATACAGAAAGGCTAGGTATGCATGTAGAGTCTTATACATGTGTAGAACTTCTAAACAGTTTATGAGAATTATAGTTATTGTAAAAACAAGAGAGAGGGAAGGAAAGTATTCTAAAGGATATAACTGTATGTATGTTTGAGTGTGTAGGATTAACGACCATATTACTAAATTTTTGTTGGATAGATGAACAGAGATGATTGAGTCTCACTGTTTAAATGTCTACTTTATATGCTTTACTTTTGTAACTTGAACAACTACTTCTAGGAGGAAAATATGTAATTGTCAACTAGTGATTTCTTACTGGTTTTTGTTTTTGTTTTTGAAGTTTTGCATTATTTCTACCCTCTTTCTGTTTCATTTTTTTCTTTAAATTTAAAAAAATTGTAAAAAAAAAAAAAGAGGAAGAAATGTTATGACAAAAACAGAAACCACTGCAATTTTGCTACTTAATAATAAGACAATCACATTTTAGTACAGTGCAGTTCCTATTTTATTTTTTTTTTACTTTAAAGAGAACAAAACCAAACACAATAAACTAGAATAAAGCCAGTCAAAACAAAGCAATGAAGTGATACATGACTTCAAAACAAAATAATAGGAAATTGTCCAGATTGTCAGACATAGACATATAAAATTAACCAAATAATACCAGAACTAAGTTGCTTTTTTACTTCAGTTGTTATCTTTTCAGAAATTTATGGTGTGTGACTTCTGATTTATACTGTCTGTGTTTCCTGAACTTTTTCTGGGTGGGCTGAGGTTTGAGATTGTATTTTGCTCCTTCCTCTTGACATTTTCCTGTGTTCCTCAAAAATTAGTCTATTGCTGCATCAGGGTGCTTCCTGCATTGGCTTCCAGTCCCTCAGTGTAGTGGATTGGACTAGGCACCTGTATTCCTCCGATGCAGGGTTCCTGGAGTGGTGGAGGGGCATGGATGGTGGTTCACTAATGCTCCTCCAGATGGGGGTGGGGCCTTGGGGGCTGGCTGCTTCTCCCAGATGGCACTGGGCTTGCTGGATCTCTCCCGGCTGCTGGCACCTGGGAGTGTGGCTTTTTCCTATTAGGCCCTCTTGTTCACAGGTTTGGTTCAGCTCTGGTATTTCTTTGCTGACTTTCTTTCTAGTTGATCTGTCTCTCTGTGACAATAGGGTATGAGATCTCCTGTTAATTGTGCTATTGCTTATTTGATTTTTCATGTCAACCAATAACCGTCTTAGGTAGTTGGGTGCTCCTGTATTAGGTGCATATATATTTATGATTGTTATGGCATTTGTGCTGTCTCAAGCTTTCTCACTGACCCAATCAGTCTTGTGTTACTCTTTTTTCTTCATTTTGTAGCTGTTGGATTTATTTCTCATGGTCTCTTGCTAATTTTAAAGATATCTTTCTTTTCAGCTAAAATTGCCTTCAAGATCTGGAATCCTATCCTTTCCTTCATTCAATCTGTTGCATATACTTTCCATGGAGGTTTTAATATCCTGTATCTCTGTTTGGATCTGCTTCTGGAATTTCAATTCTCTCCTTGTTGGGTATCTTTTGTTTCCATATTTTTTTAAGCTTACCTATTCTTTTATTTGTGTCTTCTCTATTATCTGTGATTTTAAGCATCATTGCTTTTTGTACCTGACAGATCATTTTCTCTATATCCTTTTCCACTTGTTTTTTCACTTTTGTTGTCATCATTTCATAAAGTTCCAGTGTTTGACTTGAACTTCTTCTATTTTATTGTGTTGCAGGTCTATCCTGGGGGGGCTGGGGGTCCGGGGTCACCCCCTACCTCTGCCATTCTCTATCTCTTTTTTCTTTTATTTTGTCTTCTATGTTGATGCCCACCAACCTCCAATGATGCATAGCTCTACCACTAGTATTGAGGCCTCTTTCAAGGAGGAAAGGAGATGTCCATTCCTCAGGGATGTAGTTGTTCTTTATAGTTACCCCAAGAACCTACCTTCTTCTAGTGTTTACAGTTCTGTGATAATGTCTGTGTTACATCACAGAGATGTGCTGGGTATGGAGCCAAACTTGGCTTCTGGATGTAGGGTCTGAAATTGGTCTTCTCCAGGTCCAATTTCTGTCTCCTCCCTGCTGCTTCAGATGCTTGCACATTACTGGTGCTACCGATTACTTTGCCCTCCAAAGGTGTGTTGAGCCTCTGTGGACCAGGCTGGTGTCCTGGTCTTGGGGTTCCCATCAGTCTTACACTCTGCCAGCTGGCCCCACTGTCCAGAGGGGTAATGGAGAGGCTGAGAGTATAACCTCATTACTGTCTTCCAGCCGGCTCTGCCATCAAGGATCAGTTCCTACTGTTTCAATCAAAGAAATTTTATTAATCTTGTAACTCCATCATATTTGCTTTTCTAAAATAAATACTTTTAAACTGAAAGTAAAGTAGAATAATTTGATTGCAACTTTCCAGGAAGATTTTAAAGAAGCAAAGAGTTGTTTAAATGAAAATTATCAGGAACACATACACTTAACGTTGAAATTTCACAAATATAAAAAGTAAAGGACATTCAATTTTTTAAAATGTGTACCATAATTTATATACAGATTTTTTTGCCTTACTGGGGTAATTTGAGTATTCATTTTTACATTTCCTAAAGTAAAACGTAAAAACATGTCTACTTGCCAAAAGTCACCAAGCAAGTGTTAGTACATATCCAGCTGAGATGAAATTTATGTATGAATGTACATTTTTTTTGGCCAAAGAATTACCAGTTTTCTTCCAATATGGCCTAGCACTAGTTAGACACAATTATATAGATTATTTGCATTCAGTTACTCTGAATCAATTCTTCTGACACCAAATAGTTTGTTTCAATTTTATTTACAAACTTATTGAAAGGAACAGAAAAGACTAGCTGGCATTAAACACATTTCAGTGAAGTAGGGACGTTGGCAGTGGCGTTTCCAACCCCATAGAAATATGCATGATCCAGTCGGGTTTCTACTTGTAAGGCTCCCAGGAGCTCAGGTCCTTGCTAACATCTGTCTTGCTTCTTGAGTTGCCAGGTCTGTGCCTTGAGTTCTGGTCCTTGTCACATCTAACCTGTCCCACCCCAATGTGCATATGCCGTGCTTCACTGTTCCTTCTGCATCTCATTCTCCATCAGCATTGTCTGAGTTAGAAGAACTTGAACACTAGAAGGATGGTGAGAACGGAACATGTCACATGGTCCAGGACTTTGCTTCCTGCTAACTCATTTTCTTCCTTCTCATCCCATCATTTCCTGGAGCCTGGACTCCCTTGTTTGTTCTTCATTCTGTTTCATTTCCCCTGCCCCAGCTCCTTCTCTCCAGGGCAGCAGCTTTGCATGTTGATCCAGCTCCCAAGGCACCATGAAGAACTCCACTGTTATTAGCTTCTTGACAGAGCCAGGCTTCTGTATCCTTGGATTCCACTGATGTAGGTTGAAAATATTCAGTCCAAAATCATCTGTAATAAGTGCTACAAGTTTTTAAAATCTTGTCATCATTCTTTATACAAAATAAACCTATTTGCAAACATTACATTTTATTAGGTATTATAAATAATCTAGAGATTATGTAAGACACACAGGAGACTATGCATAAGTTATATGAAAATACTACATCATTTTATGTAAGGGATTTGAGCTCTATTGGCTTACATGGGAGAGATCCACAAACCCATCCTCCTGGGTACCAAGACAAATCTACAGGAATAAAGCTTTTACCTTTTGAATAAATGCCCTTTTGTGTTTGTTTAAAACAACTCCAAAGAAAGACACAAGCTAAATAAACAAAACAATATCACATATAACTAAAAGTATTTGACAACTAAAAGTCACAGTGATCCTGTTTTCCATTTTGAACATGTCTTTAAAAATACCCAACCACTATCATTAATTTTATATTAAAACAATGAAAAAAACATTGAATAAAGAAGAGAAAGAAAGAAAATGTAGATGATGCCCTGGTGTGAAATAGGTGAGGGAGAACGACTCCTGCCATGGGTGGTAGAATAAAGACACTTTGGGTGTCTGTTTTCAGAAATTCAGAAATAAATTTGGAAAGACAAAAAGGTATTGAAATACTGAAACTCATGCATCTACACCACTCATTACAAATACTATCAAAGCTTCCTTTAAACTCTCCTTAAATGTGTTCCTTGAATTTGCATGTTTTATATATTTCTGCATGTTTTATAACTCTAATACATATGCATGAATTCCATAAATATATATGCTGTTATTTTACATGTGTTAAAATTATAGAAATGCTATTATGGTATATATATATATATTCTTTAGCAACTTGCTTTTTCAATATTGTTTTAAGCTTTATTTATGTTCATACCTTTAGCTGTAGTTCTTTTATTTCATCTATTTGTATGAGTTTTTATTTTGTGAATAGACATTCATTTAGAGTCTCATTAACAGACATTTAACTTTTGCTTGCATTTTATTTATTTAGTTGCTAGAAAATAATACCACTGAACGTTTAGTAAATGTCTCTTTGTGTACATCTGTAAATAGGGTATAATCTAGCTGAAGAATCATTGGGTTGAACGCTATGCACATCTTCAGCATTATTTGATATTCCAAATTGCTTTTTAACCTGACTAAACTAATTTATACTCTGCCAAGAATATTTGATTCTTGGTAACACTTAATTTCATCTAATCAGATGCATATGACATATTATCTCCTGGTGTTTTTAAGCTGCATTTCTCAGAGGAAATGTGCTGCACACCATGTGTTATGTCTACTGGTGCCTTGGCTTCTTTCGGCGTATGCAGGTCTCCTCTCTGGGGGTCTGGTACTGCTTCCCCGCTGCTGGGCTGGAAATATGCCTATCAGAGTGAGTAGAGGACTTGAGTGAGAGGTAGAAGCAGGGGGAGAGCCACTGCTCTTTGCTTTGAAGGTTCCTAGTGGGATATAAGGTGACAGACACAGGCTGTAATTTCCAGCTGGACCTTCCTTCCTTTTTCTTTTTCATGATGACTGCAACCAGTCATGATCCTAACCCTTCCTCCATCTAGGATCCAGAAGCAACAGCAGCCTCCTCTTCTTCCCACTGAACTTCTCTGTGCGGCCACTCAGTGGAGGGAAGCCCAGGCTCCTGGAGAACTGGGGTCACTATTCTCAGATTTCCCAATTTCTCCTCTTGGGCCTCAGTTCTCCAGTCACTTCTTTAATTTTTAAAGTTTTTATGATATAAGGTATGCTTTGGGGAAAAAGGCCAGTAGATTTGGAAGCTACTGAACAGCTAATACGGCAGCATGCAGGAAAGATAAGAATTAAAACAAGTCTAACATCTGACCTCAAGTTTGCTTGGAGAGTCTGCCCCATTATGAGCATCTCCAAGATTCCAAGGCCACCAATGGAAAAGAAGCAGAGGAAGACAAGTTGCATGTATAGTGGACAAGAGGTCAAGAAATAGAGCAGAGCTGTAAGTACCTAGGGTTCCAGGGGTAAGGCAGGGAGAAGAATTAAAGTGCAGAGTTCTCCTTATAGAAGTAACCCTTGGGAAAAGTTGTGGTTTCCAGTGGATGAATGGAGGGTTGAATTTACAGTACTGGAGCCCAGCTTCATATCAACACCATGGAACTGTAGAAAGGTAAACTATAGTAACTCTTTTAAAAAGAGAAGATGTACAGGTTCCAGTTAGGCCTGTGTAAGAAGCTGGAGAGTCTTTACTACCTCCCAACCACAAACAAAAAGCGGAACAAACTGAAAATTCAACAACTCATTTTAAACCCACAAAAGAAATGAAGATATAGGGCAAACTGATACCCCAAAACTTGAGAAATAGACAGATAAAAACATTACAAAATAGCAGGGCAGAAACCTCCATAGGAAGCAGCATCACTCTAGGAAAACCTGTATAAGAGCTAAGAACTGCACACAGACCCCACAAGGTTCAGGTGGGATTGCTGGTGAAATCCAAAAGAAATTACATGAGTGCTGTGTGACCTTTCAGAAGATGCAAAGGGAGTATTTCCCACCTCATTCTATGAGGACAGCATCACCCCAGGATCAAAACCAGACAAAGGCATTGCAAGAAAACTGCATGCCAGTATCTCTCATCAATATGAATGCAAAAATCTCAATGTCATTTTGCAAATTGAAGCCCATAATATATATAAAAAATGTTGTACAATTCACAGTCATCTGTGATTTATCTGATGTATGGAAGGCTTTTTCTACATCCAAAACTTAGTTAATGCACTCCAGCACATTATCAGGCTAAGAAAATCATATGACCATATCTACTGGCGCTGAAAAAGCACTTGCACACTCTACCATTGATTCATGTTTTAAAATAAAGACTCGGTAAAATAGGAATAGAAGAAATCTTTTCATCTTCATTAAGAATATCCATCAAAAAAATCACACTACAGCAAACTTCATGCTTCATGATGAGGTACTCAAGGCCACACCATTAAGATTGGGGGCAAAGCCAGGCTATTTCCTCTTCACTACTTTTAAACAGTACCCTGGACACCTTACCTAACACACTGAGATAAGAACAGGAAATGAAAGCATACAGCCCAAGAACAAAGAAAGAAATGTTTCACAAATGACATAAATATTTGTGTAGAAAATACATAAATGTATATATAGAAAATACAAAAAATTGACTGTCATAGTCAGAGGTGGCAAGGAGAACAATTACAGACACAAAACAGAATTTATAATATTATTTTATGATGGTCACCCAGAGAAAATACAAGAAAGTGTAGGAAATCTGTCCACAACACTAAAGACCTAGAAAATCCAGCTGAGGGCTGGATCCCAGAGCAATGTCCAGAATGAGTTCAGCTGAAGACCTAGAGCCCATGACAATGCCTCCCACAAATCCAACTGGAGGCCTACAGCCTACAACAACAACTTATGCAAGTCTATTTTACTGCTCTGTGCTGGGAAAGCCCAAAGGTCAGTGGCGGAAGCTAAAAAGTCTATGCAAGTGAGGTGAAGGATCTGTACCAGTAGGATAAGGATTCTGCAGTGGAACTAAGAGGTAATACTCAAAATAAGGACCAGGGCTCCCCTGAAAAGTACCACAGCCATCTTCAGTGACAATGAGGTCCCAAGCTCCTTTGACAATGGGAACAGTTGAGTACATGTCAGGAAGCCAGCATGACAATCTTCTCCTGGAGATTAAGCAGCACACATCTTCCTCTCTGGAGCCAGGAAGCAAAGCTCAATGTAAAGAACAGAGCTTCCCAAACTGAACCACAGCCACTCTTAGCAACATGGTCCTGAGCTCCTCTGAAGATAATGGCCAAGTCCATATCAGGGAAGCCAGCATGACAAGCTTCTCCAGGAGAACCAATGGCTCCAAACAACAGAAACACAAGAGAACCCACAATGCTATACTCTTCCTCTTTATATCTCCTTTTATGCTGGCAACTTTCCCCAGGTGGGCCATTTACACTCAGCACCATGCTGGTTTAATTCAGCTGGTGTTAAACAGACCACCAGTTTTTAATTCATAACATTGACCCACCCATAAAACATCCTGGCAATAAAATCTGTTATAGTAAAACTTTAAGAAATCAGATTAAAATACTAATGCTAATCACTTTCCTACACACCAGCAATAAAGAAATGAAATCTAGAATTAAATACTCAATGCCAGGGGCAAGGGTTGGAACTATGGAGTAGAATACTTGCCCTGGTATACACATTGTCTTAGATTTCATTCCCACTACTGCAAAAGCAATTACAAAAAAAAACAAAAAACCCTGCAGTACTATCTTATTAGCACTCCCCAAATGAACTACCTGATATAAACAGAATGCATTTTATACAAGATCTGTACGAGGAAACTTACAAAATCCTGATGGAAGAAATCAAAGACTTGAACAGAGATAACCCTTTGTTTGGGAGCAGGAAGACTCACTGTGTTTAAGTACCACTGGTATCCAGGTGCGGTATCGACCAGGGAGAACCAAGTAAAGATCTAAGCCCCCATCTGTGAGCCAGCTGGAGTGCAGACTGGGGAGAACCAGGAAGGATGCTACTCCCTTGCTTATGAGTCAGCCGGAGCATGGATTGAGCAGAACAGGAAGGCAGCTAAGTCCCTGCCTGTGAGGCAGTATAAAGCCAGTAGTCTGAACAACTATTTAGAGGACCGCAATATGCAATATAGTAACTATTGTAGATTTTATACTGTCTTATCCCTGTTTTGTTTCATTTTGTTATTGTTTTATTCCCTTTAAAATAAAAATAAATACATAAAGGACTTACAAGATATAAATAAATAAATAAATAAATAAATATTGCTGTTGTCAAATTTGACCTATGGATTCAATGAAGTCTCATGAAAATCCAGATTATTCTGTGGATACTGATTCCCAAGGTTACTTGAAATAGCAAAGAGCCAATATTATTTTATTAAACACTATATTAAAAAACAAAGCCAGAGGCCAGGGATTTAACTCAGCAGTATAAGCACATGCCTGGCAGGTGCCAAATTGTGAGTTCAATCCCTGGTACCAAAAAAAAGAAAAAAAAAGCCAATGGATTAACTTCAAGACTTACTATAAAGCTAGCATCATCAAGACAATATTGGATTTGAAAATAAGTAGGTAAGTAGATGCATAGGTTACAAAAGAGAGTAAAAACAAATAACCAGGAAATATAGTCAGCCAAGTTTTGCGAAAGAAAAAGGAGGAGTAACCAAAGAAAATTTTATCAACAGATGATGTACAGCATGGAATATGCACAAACAAAAAAAATCCATACATAGACTTTGACCCTTCAGAAAACTAACAGACAATGTATAGCAGCCAAAACTATAAAACTGCTAGCAAGTAACATAGGAGAAAAGCTAGATGACCTTGACCTTGAGTTTTATCATGATTTTTAGGTATAAAGGCAGAGATGCAAGTCACATGAAGAAACAAACTGAATTTCCTTAAAATTAAACATTTCCGTTCTGTGAAAATCACTATCAAGACAATGAAGAGACACAGGCTGGGAAAAGATATTTGCAAAATTACCTGATGAAAGATTATTTTCTAAAATACACACAAACACTTAAAATTCAACATTAAGAAAACAAAAAAAACCCTATTTAAAAATGCATCAAAGATTTTAACATCTCATGAATTAAGACACATAGACACAAATCTAGGAAAAAGATGACATCCTACACTACTAGGGAAATTTAAATTAAAGCAACAAGGAGATGCTGTTACATACCTACTGGAGTGGCTAAAATCCAGTATGGTGACAGGATGGAATCCAGGCATGGATGAGGAGAACAGGACCTCTCGTTCACTGCTAGCTGCAGGTGAAACAGTGCAGTGCTCTGGAAAACAGCACAGCAGTCTCTTACAAGGCTGAACATTCACTCACTCACTGTGCAGTTTGTGACCATGCTTCTTGGTATTTACCCAAAGGAACCAAAACTTACATCCACACACAAGCCTACACACAGATGTTTATAGCAGTTTTAATCATAATCGCCAAAATTTAGAAGCAACCAAAATGCCCTGTGGAAAGTGAATGGATAAAGTATGCTACATTGAGACACTGAACACTACGTGGCAAGATGAATGAGCCAAACAGTCATGAAAAGCATGAAGAAATGTAAGTGCATATTATTAAGTAAATATTATTATTCCAACTATAGGACTTTCTGGAAAAGGTGAGGGTACAGAGATGGTAAAAAAGATCAGAAGTTTGCAAGAGTTTGGGCAGAGGAGCAATGTGGGGAGAGGGCACAGAGGTGTTCAGGGCAGTGAATGTGTCCTGCACAGCACTATAATTGTAGCTCCCCAAACCCTCAGAGTTCACAACACCAAGAACACTGAGAGGGAGCCTTGGTGAGAGCTGCGGGCTGGGATGATAAGGGTGTCCCAGGGCAAATCCCTCACTAGGAGTAAATGGACTACTTGGGGGAGGATTGCTAGTGAGGGACACTGCACAGGCAATGAGGCCAAGGTATGTGGGTAACTCTGTGCCTTCCTCTTGATCTTTTCATCCACTCAAATCTGCTATAAAAGCCTTTTAAAAAGAGAAATATAAAGGAAAAATTGTAGCTGAGATATGTAATTACCAATTTTCATAATTTAATAGAAAATAGCACAGATGAAAGACAGTGCACTAAAACAGCAATAAAATATGGAAAAACAACAGACATGGGAGACATAGTGGAAAAATCTAACTCATATGCCATGGATGGTCTAGTAGGAGAGGAAATAAGAAACAATTGGTAGTTGAAAAGATAATTGCTGAAAATTTGAACCACTGATGAAGATACCATCACCACATATTTATTAAGCACAATAAACACAAAGCAAGATAAACACACTGAATATTTTGTGTAGAAACATCACAATAAATTTCCTGAAAATCAAATGAAAAATTACTTAAAATCAGCCATTGAAAACTCTGTAGATATTTGGAAATGTAACTTATCCTAAAATTTGTAAGGAACACAAAGCTTCCTAGTCAACGTGATTTCAGAGGGGAGAACACAGTGGAAGGATTTATGCAATTGGATGTCAAGACTTAAAAAGGTATCAGATTTCTTTAACTCTTTTGGGAATATACCTAGAAGGAAACTAGCCAGTTCAAATGGAATTACTACCTTTAGTTATTTGAGGAATGTCCATACTGATTTCCACAATGGATGTACTAGTTTATACTCCCGCCAACAATGCAGAAGAGTTCCTTTTACTCCACAGCCTCTCCAGCATTTGTTATTATTTTATTTCTTGATGATGGCCATTCAGTGATCCATTCAGACTTGTGGTTATAGCCGCACAGTTCATAATAGCTAAGTCTTAGAAGTTGCCCATATGTCCATCAACAGATGAATGGGTAAAGAAAATGTGGTATTTGTACAAGATGGAGTACTAATCCGCCATAAGGAAAGATAAACTTAAGTCATCTGTAGGAAAATAAATACGCCTTGAGAACATAAGCTTAAGCGAAATAAATCAGACACACAAGGTTACATATCCAGTGGTTTTTCTTATATGATAAACTTATAAAGAAAGAGCAAAATGAAAGATAGAAAACAGGAAGAAGCAAGATAGACCTTTCTCACAGGGGAAGGGGATCAAGAGATGGAGCAAGGAAGGAAGCGAAAGGCGGGAAAGAGGTTGGAAAAACAATTCAGATGTGTTATGAACAGGCAGCAACTCCCTAAGCGGAATGTGATCACCATGGACTGTAAACATGCACTAATGCAAGTTAAGAAGAGCGGTACTGGAAGGGAGGAGTGAGGTTCTGGGTTAGGAAGAATCAAGGATTCATGTCAAGCAAATGAGGAAGCCCGTAGAATAATGTCCTCCTGTGTGCATTTCTGCATTTCTGACAAGGTGGCACCTAAGAGAGATGGGGGAAGGACGTTTTTCAGGATGTAGAAATGGATCAGTTGAATATGCATAAGTGGGAAATAAACTTTGATGTCTACCTCACGATAGACTTAAAATTCATTCCATATCATGTATAGGTATTTGAGGCAACAACAGCGGTATACTTCCAGAATGCTGTAGCAAAATCTCTTGGGGACCATTAGGAAAAACCAAACCAAACCAAAACAAAACATTGTTTAAACAGCACCAAACTCCAGGGAAGTAACACCACGTTGAAATGCCGTCTGTCAGTAGACAACATGAAGAGGAGGTCTGTCCAAGTGTAGGGGAAAATTAATAGAAAAATAGGCAACAAATGTTGTGGAAGTTTAAAAAAGTATAATAGAATAATGAGCAATGTCTCATGAAAAGGTTCTCTGCCATTTTAGTTGTGACAGAAATTTGATTTTAATGATGCTCCTCTACACTTACCAGAGTGCTGTGAAAATCTAAATAATGCCTGTCACAGAGAATATATGAAGTCGGTCAAACAGCCGAGAGGGACAGACATGTTTTGGAGGACTGCGTAGCCTCATGTACTGTGAATGTATACAGTACATACAGCAGAATACAACAGGGAACATTAGCAAACTGCACCTGAAAACCCTTTAAAAGAAGAATATTTAAAGTTAGCTTTCTGCTCATATACTTGAGTACTTGGCAGAGAATCAGGCTGTAGAATTCATGTATGTGCACGTGTGTATGCATGCGCCTGCATGTGTATGTGTGTGCCTGTGTGTGTATGCGTGTGCCTTTGTGTGTATGCATGTGCCTCTATGTGTATATGCGTGTGCCCGCATGTGTATGGATGTGTCCACGTGTGTATGCCTGTGCCCAGGTGTGTATATTTGTGGGTGAATTTTGTGTCCACTGAGGTTGTAAAGGTTGGATGGAATGTTGCAGAGGTGAGATTTTAGGGGAGGTAGCCCAATGTCCTCCACGGAAACATAGAGTACATGAAGGCCTCGCTTTTTGCTTCGGTTCCAGATGGTGGAGAGAGAGCATGGGTAGTTCTTTTGGGTGAAAGCCATATAAATGCTAATTTTCCCCACAGCAGCATCCATCTTTCCAATTTTGAAATTGGTCCAGATTTTCCTGGGTTTCATACCTTTACAAAAGATGAGTTTTTGACAGTATTTTTCCTGAATTTATAACTGCTATAATTATTATAAGCAGAAAGTTGGTCCAATCAATGCAAGCAACTCTATCTCTATTGGAAAGTCCAATTACATTTTTATCTTGCTCTTATATAAAAGAACTTTACAGAGCTTTCTTTTTATTACGCTAATTGTTAACATACTTTATAAAAATGTGTAAAATATATTATCTGAAAATGAGAATATTTGCAGGTCCTCCTTTGTAATTTGTATATCTTACTTTTTTTTTTAATACTACATTGACTAGAACCTTTGGGGGAGAATATAAATAAGATTGCTGAAAACAGATGTTCTTTTCTTGTTCCTTATTGGAAAAAAATTTCTAAGTCTACAACATTAAATATTGTGTTTGTTGCAAAATTTGGTAGATATTGTTTATTAAATTATGGAAATTTCCTTCTATTCCTAGTTTTCTTTTTGGGGGGAATACTGGGGATCAAACTCATGACCTCATGCCTGCCAGGCAGGTGCTTGTGCTACTGAGCTAAATCCTTGGCTATCACTAGTTTTCTAAGAGTTCCTTTTTTTTAAATCTGTTTTTACATATAGACTGTTGACTTTTACAAAATACTTAATCTTTATCTATTGTTGTGTTTTTATGAATTTTTTTCCTGAAAGTATTATTGTAGAGAATTATTTTGTGCATGGATTATCTAAATTATCTAATGTTAACCCATATACAAAATTTTAAAGTTATCTTTATGGTCTAATATTTGGTCACTTTTATTGTTGCTTCATATGTGCTGGTACTGCACATATGTCTTCATGAAGTCAAACTTAGTTGTTACTCCCATTTCGTCTTTGTCTAATAGAGATAAATTGAAATCTCCCACTACAATGGAATTATCTGTACCTTATTTTTATCTGTCAATTTGTCTTCTTATATTTTAAAAATATATATTTCACATTTCCATGGTTATATATCTTTCTGTTGAGTTGTCTTTGTTTCATAATATAGAGCAAGTATTTCTCTGTTTATTTTTGTCTTCTGTTAATAATGCCCTCTGAATTTTCTTCTTAGAATTTGCTCTATAGTTTTCATTTTTTAATGTTCATCTTTTCTGCCTTTAAGTGTTCTGGATTAGAAGATGCAGACACAATTACAATCATACTCAGCTACTTTATCTTTGACAAAAGTGTCACACATGTTCACTGGAACAAAGATAACCTCTTTTGAAGAGGTGCTGGAAAAACTGGCTCTCTACATGTCAAAGACTAAAACTAGACTCATATCTATCACCATGCACTAAATTAAAGTCGAAATGGATCAGAGATTTAAATATTAAAGCAGAAGCACTAAAGCTCCTGTAGGTAGAAACCTTGAAGACAGATGTAGGCAGAGTTCATGAACAAAGCACAAACTGCTGAGAAGTACTTCAAAGAATCAACAACTGAGATCTCATCTTATTAAACAAAAAACTTTTGCATATCAAAAGAAATCACTGGGAGAGAGAAAAGACACCTCACAGGGTGGGGAAAAATTCAGCCAACTGTCCCTCAAACAAAGGACTTCTATCTAGAACATATAAAGAATTTTTAAAAATCAGGCCAAATTCAAAGACCCAATTCTAATACAGGCATCTGAGATGAATACACACTTTTCAGATGAAGAAATACAAATGACAAATAAATATATGAGAAAATGTTCAACACTGGTCATTTGAGAGATCCAAATTAAAATGACACCAAGATATCATCTCACCCCAGAAAGAATGGCTATCATCAAGAAATCAACCAAGGACAAATGCTGGAGTGACTATGGAGAAAAAGGAACCCTTCTCCACTGTTTGTGGGGGTGTAGAATGGTACAACCACTATGGAAATCAGTGTGAAGAGTCCTCAAAAAACTAGGATTACAGGTCCTATTCAACACAGTTATTTGGCCTCTGGGTATCTTCCCAGAAGAATTACAAACATCATACCACAGCAATATATGTACATCTATATTTATAGCAGCACAATTTTTAATAGTTAAATCTTGGAAACAATCCAATGCTCATCAACTGAGGAAGGAATTAAAAATATGTGATATTTTTATGCAGAGTGCTACTCAGCTATAAAGAAGGATAAACTTGAGGCTTTTATAGGTAAATGGATGCAACTTGAGACCATGCTCATGAAATAAACCAAACTAATATATGTCATCATATTGTCTCCCTGGTGCAAGAAACTGAAAGAATAAATAAGCTCTAAAATATACAATAGGTGTTTTGAAATGGGAAGAAATTGTTGAAAAGGAAAAAGGAGCTCAGAGGGGAAAATGGTGAAGTATGGAAAGGAAAAGGGGGAAATGCAGGTCAGTTATACTATTAGACTCTCCACTCATTGAAAAGGAAGGTTTGGGCTAATATCAGTTGGAGAAATTTTTATGCCCATGTCTTGTGCCCTGAGCAGCTACTTTAAAGATAACAACATGCAATGTATTAACTATTGTTATTCTCCTATTAATTTGTTATGAAATTTTGTTTTATCCTTTTCCCATAAAATAAAAAATTATAAAGTAGTGAGATAAAAGAGTGAAGAAAAACAGATAGGAGAAAGACAGCAAGGGTGAAATCCAAAATAAATAAATAAATAAAAAGAATTTAGAAAGGTACAATAGAAATAAAAAGTCAAAAAAATACACTGAAGTGCAAAATAAAGAATAGTAAAAGAAAAATGCTTCAAGTGTTCCCTTTACAACAGTATATTTATTTTTGAACTTTCAATTTTACAGCCAATTTTACAATTTCTTTTTATGAATAATCTGGCAGGTCTATTTCTATTTACTGTGATTAATGACATTTCTGTTATTTTATTTTGTGTAATTTTTCTGAGAATTCATTACTATTTTAATATCCTTTGAATTAACCAAATTTTGTTAATTTCTCTTTTTTCTCATTCTGGCAATGGCTTTCCATACTCTATTTCTCTTCATTATGTGCTTACTCGTCAAGTAAGGCTATAAAGAAATAACAAAGGCTACCAAGTCTTCTGTGTAGTAACAAGACTTTTGTACTGTCTAACTTAGATTACCCTTGCATTCTATCTCATATTTTTAAAAAATTCAGTATGTACTGCTACTATGTGATTACTATGTGATTATAATTCTCTAATATACATGCTTAAATAAATGCATGTTTAGATTAATAATTATTTATTTTTTCTTTATTGCTCTTCAGCTTAATCTTTATTCAGTTTTCTTTGTCTTAAATTGCATCTTCAAAAGATAGTTTGTGCTATATTCTACATTGTTTAAACGAACATGCATCTAATCTCTATTTTATGATAGTATAGCTAGACATAAAAATAAAGGAAGTTTTTTTCTTTTGGGATTTTCAAAATATTGTCACGTTGTTTTGAAGTTTCCTTGTTGCTGTTGAAAAATATCTGCCATAATTTTGATAATTATTTGTTTATGGAGAATCTATCTTTTCTCTTCGGTTGTCCTTACGATCTTCTTGTCATTAGCGATCAGCACATTCGCTATAAGTATTTAGATTACAGAGAGATTTGATCCTACAATTCTGCATTGAGAATTATTATACTTCTTTATCTTAAGGAATCACGACCTCTATTGTTTCTAGGAAGTGCTTTGCCATGATCTCTATGAGTACTGCCTTTCCTCTTTCTTTTCTTTTTATGCTTAATGTAATATACATAGTCTTTTCATTTCATGTGTCATGTCACTCTTTATCTCTTTCCATTTCTTCACCATGTAGCGGTCTGAATGATTTCTCCAGATATATTCCATAGTTCATTATATTCTTCTCAGTCTGGTTTTCAGCTTAATCTTGCATTTATATTATATTATATTATATTAATTTATATTGCATTTTGATTTTTCATAGTTCATTTTGTTATCCTAAATTTCTGGCTCTATTAGGACAATGTATTGTTTAAGGTATTTAGTTTTTTCTTTTTGCTTGCTTTCACTTTCAATATTTTTGTTGAAACATTACCATATTTCAATATGGTGATTGGTGGATCTTAGTTGACTCTGTTAGGAGTATGTTTCTGTTTTTTGCTTTTCTGTTGTCTTTGGGTCACTATGACTTTTTTTTTCCCTCAAGAGATTTATGGTTTTGAACTGTGAAGTCATGTTGAGCATTTTGTCTGTTGGAATCCTTGACTATTCATCACTGCAGAAAAGGTTTGGGAAATACTTTTGGTATTAATTTTCCAGACCATGGAAACTACATACATTTAAATCACAAAACTTATTAAAACAGGTTTCTTGACACAGTTTTAGGGGAGTTTTTGTTGTTTTTCATTGAGACAGGGATGGTACAAAATTCCCTTGTCACATCAGTTTTCAAGTGCACAGATCTGAGTGAAGTTCACACTCATGTTGTGGACGATGTCCTCCAAAGGTTGTTGCTGAGTGATTCATCTTTATACTAACTCACCTCACAGGTGCCTAGGGCTGCTGGTGCCCGCTGAAGCCACACCTCTTGACTACTCAGCCCAGTGACACCTCAGTGGCTGCCAACATGGGGAACGTCTTGAGTGTA
Organism: Hydrochoerus hydrochaeris; assembly: GCA_004027455.1. Taxonomy (NCBI): domain Eukaryota; kingdom Metazoa; phylum Chordata; class Mammalia; order Rodentia; family Hydrochaeridae; genus Hydrochoerus; species Hydrochoerus hydrochaeris. Next base: position 798,525 of record PVLA01000055.1, read on the forward strand.
ACACTGGCTTTGAATTTCTCCTGTGGGAGGTATGAGGGTTTTTCTCTGATTACTTGTGAACTCACTTTTGTGATTATTCAGGATGTTGACAGACTTGTCTCAAGAATTTTTTGCCCCATCACTAAATTTAAAAAAAAATCCTGGAAAGAAATTTGACTTTCTCAAAGTTCTTTGGTGTAAAACCTGTAAACAAAGTTTTTTCAGTAGCTGGTAATTACTGCAGAGAAGTACTAAGCATTCCTCAATTATGGAACTAGTTTATTTAAGCTTTACTATACTATAGTAAGCAAAGAACTCTTTTGATCAACAGAACTTTTTTTTTTTAAAAAAAAGAGAATTTACTTATATGAAGAAAGTACATTGTTCAAAATTATTGTAGACCTTAAAAGTTTTAATTTTTGTGGGTTACAGCTATCATTGTTTAACAATGTTACAAAGTAAAAGCGAGAATTTTTTAGTTTTTATTTGGTAATTTATTGGCCTTAATTAACCTAGTACATAGTAACAGAAATAAAATGCTTTCATGAAAATTAAATATATTTTTGAAAATAAATGAACAGCATAATGAATGTTTCTGTTTTACATTTCACATATTTTAATATCTGGCTGAATGGTAAAGAGTTGAGTTCTCATATTTCTACATCCAATGTGTTATAATATTTTGATGAATTATACTGTGAAGATATATTCTTACAGAGAAACAGTTCAAAAAGGGATAGTATTTTAATCACTTTTCTAGGAAACAATGGATATTCTTCTTGATTTTGCATCTTTCTTGCAAGCAACATTTAAGGACCACAGCCAAACACTTGGCCTTCTCCTTGAACTGGTGGTTGGCAGGGACAGGGACAGAACCCATGAACACCATCACAGGGTGTCCCTAGAGTCCCATTGTGGTAGACACCATGGAAACCATACAGATTTCAAAGCTTCCTTCCTCATTTACATTCTCTCTCTTTTGCTGTAGACCTATTTGTTTCTCCTCCTAACAATTTCCAAAACAGTAGCAAGGATTCAGAGGAACCCAGAGAAAGTGCAATATGAATGGAGTGCAGCAGATGAAAGAAATTACAGAATCACAGGGAGAGACAGAGTGGCGAAGGAAGCACAGAATAAATGTCATGGAAGAGAAAACGATGTGTAGTGGGGAGAAGACTGAGAGAGGAAGGCAAGCAGACAGAGAGTGGAGAACAAAGCTGCAAAAAACAGAGACAAATCCAAAAGGGACAGATGCAGAAATGCGAGGCAGGTATAAGTATTGTTTTCTTTTCTTACGTTTTTATTTTTTCTTTATTAGTACATGTTTTCATTTATTAATGGACATATGGACCACTTGAGATTTAGCTATTAGGAGTTGTGCTGCTCTAGATAGGGGTATTCCTGGGTCACTGTAACACAATGTCTTTAACTCTGTTTTGAAGATTCCTACAAGGGGAACAGGTGGGTCAAATGTGATTTCTGGTTTTAGTTTTTGAGGAATCTCCATACTGATTTCTGTAGTTGTAGTGCGGTTTACACTCCCAACAGTGTAGAAGCAGTACTTTCCCCCTCAGCCTCTCCAGAATCTGTTACTATTTTATTTCTTTTTTCAAAGAGGAAAAAAAACAGAAAAAAAATCAAACAAGCAAATAAAACAACAACAACAAAAGCCAATCAACAACAACATCATCAACAACAATTACAAAGCAAGAGTGATACAGTATTTCAAATCAAGATGATAGGAATTTAACAATGGGTGTTACATTGCTTATTGTTATCTTCAAAATAGTTACTCAGGTTACCAGACACAGGGCATGCAAAATCAAAAAATATGATTTCCCTTTGAACGTTCTCTTTCCCTTTCACCATATCTATTGTAACTTTTGGATCTTATTTACTTTTCAGATCTTAGAAATAACTTAAATGCCCATCAGCTGGGGAGTGGATAAAAAAGATGCAGTATTGTTGTACAATAGAGTACTATTCAGCTATAAAGAAGGATAAACTAGAGGCTTTTATAGGTAAATGGATGCAACTAGAGACAATACTCATAAGTGAAATAAATCAGAGTCATGTGTAAACACTGCATTGTCTTGTTGGTGTAAGAAACTGAAACTGTTTGATTTCTTGATGATATCCAAGATGGAATATCAAGATATCACAATAGTAAGATGAAATGTCAGTGTCTTTTTAATTTGCATTTCTCTGATGGTCAGAGATGTAGAAACTTTTTTCATATATTTACTGGCCATTTGTACTGTTTTTTTATAATTTATTAGAAAGAGTAATTTCATAGTACAGTAAAAATAGTAATACAGGAAAGTATATGGTACATCTAGCCTAATCAATTATCAAGAGACTGTGGTGGTTACCTTGGCTGCCTTACTATCCTTCATTAAATGTCAGTTAAAATATCTGCCAATTATTTTTCCTCCTTAGGAAAAAAACATCATGTAACCACTACCAAGGGTGCTACCACAAACCTTTCAGAATTTTTTTCTAAGCATATGCTAATAATTCTAAGGATATAATATTAGATCATTTATTTCCACATTGTATAAAACAATTTTTTACCTTTTTCACATTTCAAGACCTATCATCACATGCCAGTATTTCCCTTTTTTGGGTAGAAAAGTTTTATCTTTAGGTACTTATCTAATTCAACAGTTCACGTGCCCGCTTAATAGCTTCTGATTATCATGGGTATATTTATTATATTTTCTCTTTAGTTATGACTTTGTACAATATCAAAATAAGTTTTTTATTATTTTATTTTCTTTTCAGAATAACCAGCTCTGATTTTTTTCCCCTGAGATATCTCAAAGGACCAATGTCCCCAGGAAAGTGTTTATAATGGTTGCCCAGGTTTTTATCTGGTTGGTAGCTGGCTGTGAGCTTCTGCCATTTCATAAGTAACATTTAGATTACTCTGTCATCAGCACCTTACTTTCTGGATTTTGTTATATAGAAACTTATTTGCCATTTTTATTACCTTTCATACCAGAGGAAATTTCTGCAGTTTATCTCTGTTAGCTCACAGTTTCACTGCAATAAAAAGTTTAGATCATTACAGACTTGGAAAATTGGCTATGGACTACTTCCTTCAAATTATTTATAAATCTATAAAAGAACATTTCAGCAATGAGTTTATTTATTATTATCCTGTACTTCCTGTTCAAGACAATTGTAAATTCATGGCTCTGATCACTTGGTGGCTCAATGTATTTTAATACTGTTTGATGAAAAAAATAACCTGAGAAACCTAAATAATTTGTCATCACTGGCTTCCACTTTTCCTCTGTTCTTCCAAATAAGCACTATTTCTCTGGAAACCATGTTAGCTTTTGAGATCATATATTTAATCACCTTATTTTTTAAGGCTTTCTATCAGCCTCTGTGAAATGGAAGAAGGAATTAGTAATTGTTAGCTCTCAATATTCTCTCTGGAGCCTTACAATAAATGATTATCACACTGGAAAATCACCAGCTGTCTTGATCATACTGGGAAATATTTCACAACTGTACACATTGACTTTTCCCAGACTTATACGGGACTTCCATCTAAATTATTTATAGTTTCTTAATGATTTGGCCTGAAATAACACACTAAAAACCTTGGCAAATAATTTATTATTTTCTGGCTTATCTTTCTTTTCAACCTCTAATTCTTCCTTTACATGATCTGTAAGATATTCTACAGGTATACAACCTGAATTTCCCTTTGCTGTACCATTATTAGTATAGAAGCTTCTGTAATAGAAACTTGAGAGTGTATTTTGCTCCACCTTCTTTGTGATGAGGAGCTCTTCAGTTAAATAAGGAAGTGAAATGACCTATGGAGTCATTATGCCAGAAGACACAATGCCCTGATACCAGGGCAAGGACACGAACATCAGCCCTTACTCCTTCATAGATGCTGGCTTTCCTCAGCCTAAGAGTCACTCCCAGATGATGCTTCAGAGAGCACATTCATGCCTCAGCAACTGAGGAGGTGGGAAACCTATAATCAGGAAGAACTCCCAAATTTGTGGAACTTTTGAGTAAAGAAAAGGAGCAAATCCTGGGAGTGTAAGCACATTCTTACATCAGGGCCCTAGTGTCAATCAGGGAATTATAATTACAAACTTTGAGGCCCTCTATCCCAGACCTAAGGATACCCTACCACTGTTAAGAAATCACTGGCCCTCTATTCCAGACCTAAGGATACCCTACCACTGTTAAGAAATCACTGGCCAAGCCCTCCTCATGATCTAATATCCATTAGGGGCTACAATCCACATGGTAGACACTGAGTTCCATTTATCAGGTAGGCTTCTCAAACATGCTGTGGATACCAGTTGTAGGCCTCAGGTGGGACCAAAGATTGTATGCTTCTTAGATGCTCCCAGGAGTAGCTGCTGCTTTGCAAATGTTGTTTGGTAGCAAAATCACTGAGGAAGCCTAAGAAGACACCAGACACAAAGTGCTAGGAAGATCAGGTTAAGTGGAGTTAAATTACAAGTCTGGCCAACACTGAGGGGGCCCACTAGGCTTGCCTGGCTCAGGGATCTTAATGGGTGACACAGAGAAAGGCCAGATCCTGGGCCAGGATCTGAATGAAGGCAACCTGCCAGCGAAGGTCAGGAAATAGAGCTCAGGGTATGTAAAGCCCCGAGTGAGGCTCCATGATCATAATTCTCTGTAGAAATCTATGGAAGAAACAGATGTGCACTTGAACTTTCTAGAAGCTGTGCTAAGGGGTCACAGTAAGACAAAGTATCCAGTGCTCATAAAGAAGAGGAGGCTGTTCCATGTCGGTGAAGCTCAGCTTAGAAAGCCGGTTCCCTGCTATGTGGCCTTGGCAAATTACTATAATGATTTCTGTTCATGGCTCTCTCATATCTGAGGTGTGAGCAAATGTGGAATCCATTTTTCAGAGAATAGCAAAGACTTCCAAGGCACCCAGAGAGTCACACAAAGCAAACTCCACAGCCTGTCTGTCCTCCTTCGGGCAACAGTGAGGCAGAAGTGGCTGGCACATCAGTGTCATGAAAGCCATTTGGAAGACAACAAATGGAGATGACTGGGAATGGGGAGCATTCATCAAAATAACAAGTGCAGCAAATATTGTTACCTGAAGACACTAAAATCCCTTTACTTTATGGCCAAGTCCCAAAAGATAAAGACTTAATGTAAAACTCTTAATAGTTAACAGAAATGTCAGAGCAACAGTATTTTGATGCTATGTAAGAAAAACAGTACACATGAGCATGTATGCACTTTCTTTTGATTTCTTGGCATCATTCATAGGTGTGATTCCCTTTTAGTCTTTTGAAATAGTGAGGGACTGGTGAAAATTTCTTCTTTGTATTCTTTAAAACATAGTCATCATACATTGTTCTGGTCCAGGAGAGCATTGCTAAAAACCATTTCTGCAAGCACCTCAAGAGTATAGACAAAGTTGGGCATAGTGCTGCACACCTGTAATCCTAGAACTCGGCAGGCTGAGGCAGGAGAATTGCCACAAATTCAAGACCAGCCTGGGCTACATAGTGAGTTCAAGGCCAGGCCAGACTCTATAGAAAGAGCCTGTCTCAACCAACCAACCAACAAACAAACAAACAAACAAAAAACAGCAACAACAAAAAACAGAATATATACAACAATATCTTGCATTAGAGGCAAAGATGGTTTGAGTCCCCTGAAATTTTGTACTGATTGGTTAACATATTCCCTGGATTACTTTTTTATTATTGAAGTGACTTGACTGTCTTTCTGAAAACACATTGTTACCATCATAAAATAAAGATAGGAATGTTTCTTGATTTTAAAGCATCGATCTCTCTTTTTCTATTCAGAAAGATGCTTATATTTAAAAAAAAACTAATTTAAAATTCCCTGATCAACATTTACATGCCCCTAACACAGACACTCACACTCACATACATGCACATACTATTGACAGATTTGTGGCAGAAATTTTGATTTGCAAGATTCTCAGGCACTTCCAAAACAGTACCTGTTAAAATTTTAGTGAAGTAAAACAAAAATAAAAACCTTCAAAGAAATACAAATCCACTGCAATGCTTCACATTTCACTGAGTTCTAAAAAGTCAGCCTTTAAAAGTGATTTCCAGTATTTAATGTTCTGAGATAGGCATATGTTTGATGTATAATAAGAATTTCCTTCTTGCTCTCTATCAGCACAATGCCCAGGAAAAATGCACATAAATCTTTTCTACCCAGGCAGAACTGTTGTCTAGCCCAGTGATTCAAACAGCCAGTAATATTTAACTTGTACACTTCATGTAGCAATAAAACAAATAAATGGCCCTCTCAAAAGTTACATCCTGCATTATATAAATATTCCGCTTTAGCACATTGCAACCTGTCTGGCCGCACAGTATCTAAGTTTTCTGACCACAAATATTCCCCTTATTGAAGCCTAGCCATTTTCATTGATTTTCCTCAGTCCCAGTGAAACAATCCAATAAATTAAACAATAATAATTAAGACATACAAAGTGCCTCCTTATGAATTCCCATCTGATGTGGTCAACAGTAGTTGCATGTGAGTGTGAGTGTCTCTGTTAGGGGCATATAATAAGCACAGTGGATCTTCTGAAGTGAACTCACTGCTGTGTACTTCAGGAGTAGCTCAGAGGGGCTGGTGATGAGACCAGGAGCTCTGCAGGCTGCAAAGCCCCTGCTCCTGTTGGTGGAGCAGACTGACTGGCTGTGCAGGCAGTGAGCAGCACTGGGCTCTTCCTCTCCTCCTGAGCTGGAGAAGAGCATTTGAGTGAGTCTCAGACTAGATCATCGACTAAGAGCAATGTGCTAATGGCAGTACCAGCCAGAAAGGGAACCTCATGACCTTCTCAGCTGGAAAACGTGAAACTGTAATATTCATATGGCTCTTTGTATTATTATTTGATCATCTACTTCTGATTTCATCACTATGGTGATAGGAGGCCTTGTTTTTCTCCCTCCTTCCATTGCTTTCCTTCTTCCTCCCCTTTCCCTTCCCCTTCTCCTCTTCCTCCTCCTCCTTTCTCTCTCTCTCTCCTTCCCACCCTCCATCCCTCCTTGCTTTCAGAGCAGCAGGAAGGCTTTCAGACTACCTGACCACATGGTTCAGTAATTCCCCTCTCCATGGGCCCACAGTGACACAGCATCTTCACTCCTTGAAGAGTCCTTGTTTGATAACACCAACTTCTCCATTCCTGAATGGCAAAGTGGCCAGGAACACAAACACTGTCGAGTGCCCTCCACAAGGCACGGTGGAATGCTAAGCTATTTATCTTCTAAGTTTGTTTGGCATTTGTTTTCCAAAATGGACCCCTTAGTTGCATTGTGTAATTATTGAGCCAATGAAGATGACCGTGCAGAAAACAGAGAGAATAATTAAAGCACATGTGTTGAAATTTAAAAACCCAATTATGTGATGGAGGACTTAGGTTATTTCCTGGAAAAAACTGAGACTGAATGCAAGCAAGAATATTTGTATGCATTAGGCAGTATTTTTTAACTTGTTTTGACCTTGCTTTGGCATCTCACAACATTTCTATCCCCAAAATGCTTTTTAAAGATTTTCTTGAAAAATTATTCATCTCAAGGGGAGACTTGGTGCAAAGCTGTCTTTGGTAGGAAATAAATATTGAATACCTTTTCTTCAGTGTCATAATCTTTATTTCTCTTTATTTCCTTCTATTTCTATTTCTTTTTGCCCCTGTCCAGTGCTACATTTCATCAAATGTTTCTGATTACATCTCCTCAAATATCCACACTTCTTTTTCTGGAAATTTCAGCCTGCTTTTATTTCTTTTACTTTTGCCTCTCTGCTGTTTAATTTGCCAAGAGACAATTATATTATACAGGAAGTGGAAGAAACTGGGTTTCCGGGATTAAGAATGCCATAGAGAATCAGGTGGAACTAGGGTCTCTGTGAAGTGTTCTAATGTAGATAGGTGAGAAGTGTCAGAGAGTAAGTAAATCTACTCAGGGAAGACAAGCACAGGCCCACACTCCATCAAAGTGGCAGATACTGAAAACCCAAAGAATCTCCTGAGGTTGAAGGTGGAGGGCAGAAAAGAGAAAGAGAAAATAATGAAAGAGCAAGAAACAAGCAGAGGGCCTGGGACATGCAAAATGATCTTCGAGTGTCCCTTGTGAATCTGTGTCAGCTATGACCTCATGTTGTCCTATAAAACAAACTCAATCAGCGTCACACAGCACAAGGGTAACTGTACAACATTCTACCACGTCAGCTGCCCTCTTTTCTGTTCATCAATCTTTTTGGTTTCATCAATAGTGACTCTGCTTGGTAGTTTTTAGCACTTATTTTTCTCCTGGATCTTGATTTCTCCTGCATTTCCCCTTATGTGTCACTCGAAGCCCATCCTTTTCATGACGTCCCCTCACTCAGTCCCAGGCTGGCATTGCCACATTCAGCTCAGTTCCTGGGAAAGCAAGGGTGGAACCCAGGCTGTCATCTGACTTCTTCCCAGCACCCCTCAAGTCTCAGTTTCAAAGCAGTGATTCCAGTAGCTCTTTCCAGGTGTTGTATTCCACAAGGTCAAGCTGGTGGGGTAGTATCATTGGAAAATATTTCTTACCTTACTTACAAGTGTCAGTGTTTTGGAGTGAACATAATATATGATCCTGATAAACTATTCAGATGTGAGATGCATCAGACTGGAATATATACCTTTTTAATAGCAGTTTTATTGACATGTAACTCACATCACACAAAATTTCCCCTTTCGATTGTACGATTCAATTGTCTTAAACATATTTACCAAGCTGTGCCACCATCTTCAGCAGATAACTTACATAGGCCTTACCAATGCATGCCCCACAAAGATACCAGGACCCATTAGCCCTCCCCACTGACCCACTCACCAACTCTCTGCCTTGATGGATTTGACTATTCTGCATATTTCATATGAATGGAATCATAATCTGTGCAGCTTTTTGTTTCTGGCTTCTTTTAATTGGCATCAACTTGTCAAGGGTCATCATGTTACAACACTTGTCAGCACTGGACTCTTTTTTATTGCTGAGTAACACGCTGTGGGGATATGTTACCCTGTGCACCCACTCATGCATCAATGGACATCTGAGTTTTTCCTCTTGAATGCTGGGAATAGTGCTGTCATGTGTGTTCTATTTTTGTGTGTGTGCACGTTTTCAGTTATCTTAAGTGTACACCAGAGAGCAGAAACGCAGGGGTTCATGATGCACGCAGTTTCTGTTGCCATTGTATAAAATTAGCACTTAGGCGAATGAAACAAAGGAAGTTTATTAGTTTGTAGTTCTGGGTTTCAGAAGTTCTGGAGGTTGGGGCTGCATTCTTTCTAGAAGATTCCAACGACTTTTTTCCTTGCCTTTTCTAGTGTCAAGAGGTTGTCTGACCTCATTGGCTGAGGACTCATGCTGCTTCTTCACAGCTAGGCATAGCTTCTCCCAAGGTTCCATTCTCCTGGCTTTGCTTCCTTCGGCTGTCTGCTTCCAGGTCCCACTCTCATCATCCAGCGCACCTCCCATTCCCAGGATCTTAACCTCACCATGTTGACGCAGTCCCACTTGCCATATAAAGCAGCATGTCCACAGATGCTGGGGTTAGAACAGGGACCTGGGGGAAGACTGTCCTTCTATGTCATATGGGAACCCCATATTCAAACTGTGCCTGCCCAGCTGTTTCCAAATCATGTGCTTTTTTACATTCCCACAGCAATGGAGGAAGATCCTAGATCTCCACATACTCAGCCACACTGCTTTGTTCTGTTTTAAGTAATATGCTTTACTTTGAGGATATTTTAAACTCACAGTAAAAATAGAGAAGAACACACAAGAAACTTTTAAATATGTCCCCTGCCACCTCCTGCACACACCATGCTACTGTGGTGGGTTTGGCATAGGCTGTGAGCTTACATTGGCATCATTAGACTCTGAAATGCATGGTTTGCTTTGGAGTTTGTGCATGGAGTGATGCTTTCTATGGGCCTTGGTAGCTGCAACAACACTCATCCTCCACTGTAGCACCACATGGGAGAGTCTCATGGCCCAGGGCTCCTTTGCATTCTGCTTTCTCATCCCTCCCTTTTCTTACCTTTGGCAACCACTGAGGATTTTGTTGCCTTAATTTTTTTTGGGGGGGGGGTCCAGAATGCAGTGAAGTTCTCAGCAAATGGTATGAAGCCTTTTCTCATGGGCTTCTTTCACTCAATAATATCTGGTTAAATTTCTTTTTTTGTGTATTAGTTAATTTTTTTAGTGCCAAATAATGCTCAGTTGTCTGGGTGTAGCATAGATTATGTATCTGTTCACCTACTGAAGGACATCTTTAACTTGGGGCAACTGTGCATAAAGCTATTCGAAAAACATCACGGGCAGGTTTTGTGTGGACACATTCTTACCTCCTTACCTAACTACCAAAAAATGCAATTACTCAATTGCAAGGTGAAAATACTTAGTTTTGCAAGAAACTGCAGTGCTACCTTCCCAAGTGGTTGGAGCATTTAGCATTTCCACCTGCAGGGAGTGGGGCTCCTGTTGCTCGCTACCTTTGCAGCATTCTGGATCTGACAAGTACATGTGTGTAGTCTCATTGTCATTTGCAGTACCAAATGGAATGTTTTCATGTGGTTATTTTCCATTGAAAGGTCTTATTCAGTGAGATGTCTGTGAAGTCTTTGTCTCTTGCTTTAATCAGGTTGTTTATTTTTTTGTTGTTGTTGTTCAATTTCAAGGTTATAATTTAGAAAATTGTTACTTATTACGTCTTTTGAAAATACTTTTCCTCCTCTGTGATTTGTCCTATTCTCTGAAGAGTGTGTTTTGTAATGAAAAATTTTTTAATTGCAATCAATTTCATCAATTGGTGCCAAAATTTCATCAATGTTTGGCAGTATTTCTTGATAAAGGCATAAATAATGAGTTTTTGTTAAATCTGAATGTCATCAAACATACACAGACCACTTAAATTTTACCTTCTGCTAACTTCTTGGGAAGATATAGTTTTGCATTACACAGTTAGGTATCTGATTACCATGAGTAAATTTTTGCAAAGGTCTGTGTCTGGATTTATTTCCTTGCAAGTAGATGCTGGATTATTCCAGCACCACCTGTGGGAAAGAGTCTTTGTTCCATCGTGTTGCCCATGCTCCTTTCTCAGAGATAGTAGCTATCTGTCCTTCTTTCTGTTGATTTATACATTCTTTTACCAATACCTTGCTGTCTTCATCACTGAAGCTTTAGAGTAGTCTTAGATTTGAACAGTGGTAGTCAATTGGACTCTTCTTTCATATTAAGTTGATTTTTCTGGTTTTTTTTCTTCTACTTTCTATAAAATTCAGGATCAGTTTATTGATATCCATAAAATAAGTTGCTCAGACTTATATTTGAATTGTGTTGAATCTATAAATTAATATTGGAAGAACTGATTTCAGATGATATTGAACCTTCTTATCCCTGAGCATGGGATATCTCTCCATTTATTTAGTTATTCTTTGATATTTTTTGGAGTGCTCTTATAGATCTTGTTTCATTTATAAGTATATATTTATTTTTAATTCAAAGTTTATTTGTTTATAGCAGGTATACAGGAAAGCAAATGACTTTTGTATATTAATCCTGGATTCTGCACTTTGACATAATTGTTTACTAGTTTCAGATATTTTTTTAATCTGTAGTAGTTCATTTGATTCTTTAATTGAATTCCCATTTCTTTGCTTATGCTATTTACACTTTCTTGCATACATCTAGTCTGTGCACAGAAGCCCTTAGCATCTTAATTACAGTTATTCTATGCTGCTCTGACATTCCTGCCATATCTGATTCTGATGCTGGTTCAGTCTCAGGTTTTTTTTTATTATTATCTTACTTTATTTTTTTTTTTTTGTCTTCTAGTATATCTTATAATTTTGCCTGATATGTGGAAGTGCAGTATGAGGTAGAAGCAGCTATGAGTGTTTTTTAGCAGTGTGGTTTTTAGGGAGGCCTATGATTAGGTCTCAGTGTTTTGGTGACCCTGCGCGCCTGGGCTATGGACTTCATCAGTGTGCCTCAGTTTTATTTTATTTTTTTAACCTTTTCTCACTTATATGGAAAAAGGATGGTTAAAAGTGGCTAGGATTTACTAGAGTCCTTCCCCTGGTGACAGAGGCAGTTAGAGTTGTAGGGGAGGCTCACTAAAACCACGGTAGACTGGTGTTGGTAAAATAATGTCTCTAGGGCGAGCCCCAGGGGAAAAGTTATAATGCTCAAGTTATCTCAGAAGTGGCCATTTTCGTCCTCTTGAGGGAATAGGTTGTTCTCTGATGCACTGTGAGAACCAGGCAGGACTCCTGGGCAGCTCCTCAGATTCCCGGGTCTCTTTGGATTTGTTAACTCCTGGAGGTTTGCACACTGCGCTCCAGCTATTTGTCTGCTGAAGGCCATATTTTCTCATCTGTCATGGATTCTGTAGAGGTCTTTGCTCCGGTAAAGCACTGAATTAGTCACTTTCCATCACTGGACAAAACAGCCAGTACCAGTACTTGGAAGGAGGGAGTTTTATTCTGGCTCACATTTCCATCATGGCCAGCTGGCTCCAAGGCAGGGCAGTATGGCAGAGGGCCTTGCAGGAGGAGAACTGCTCATAGTATGTGGACATGGAGCAGAGAGAGAAAGGAGGAGCCCAGGAGAGAGATGGACCTCCCAGGCCACGCTTCCCCTGATCCACCTCCTGCAACCAGATGTGGCCTCCTAACAATGCCTTTCACTATGACACACCCCCATCTAATCACCTTTCAAAAGCCCCACCTTTGAGGGTCTGAGGCTCTGAAGGAAGGGCGGAATATCATCTAACAGGGATTGCTCCCTCGACTTTCCCTAATTGCCCATTTGTCCTTCAGTCTTGACGAAAGAAGATCTCCCTATGGGTCCTATGGTAGTTACTGCGTTTTTCCATTTGCTCAGTGTTTCGTTTGTTAGGATGGTGCGGTGGCTGGAGTGCACCTTCTGCTAACACATGTGCTGATAACTCGGCTCCCAGTGCAGCAGTAGGGTGCAGTGGGATTTCGGGAGTTGACAGGATGCTGAAGGTCCTGTGCTTGTGCATGGATTAATGGATTGGTGACTTCAGGGATGTGTAATTGCATGGTAGGAGTGAGTTCTCTCCAGATTCTTGACTGTTGTTAGAATGGTTTTGGTGTCACCATGAGCTCCCTGAAGCTCCCTGGCTCTGCCTGAAGCTGTCTGGCTTTAAGATGCCCTCTTCTACATGAGAAGTCCCTATGCACTGGGTGAATGCCAGCATGAGTTCTGAGATTTCCCAGCTTCCAGATCCATAAGACAGTAAGCCCTGTTCTTTGTAAATTTCTTGAATTCAGGTATTTTGTTACAGCAGCAGAAAATGAGCTAAGACAGATGGAGTAGAGGCTTGTAAGCTCTTACCTTATTAGACTGGAAAATGGAAGTCACCAATACCTTTTCTTTTTTTTCCTTTTTTAATAAAGCCATTCAAGTAGATGTGTGGTTGTGTAAGTATAGATTTGCATTTCTCTAGAGACTAATGATGTTTCTCATGCTCTACATAATTTTAAACATCACTTACATGATATTCTGCCCAGCTGAATTTCAGTGTTTTAGAATAAGTTGATGGGGCTTTCCCACAGCGTGTCCGGCCATGTTAGTTTGTGAACCAGTTTTCACTGAGGGACCCTCCTAAGGCTCCTTGCTGGTGCTGACTAAAGTTCCACTTCGAGCCTTTCTTTGGAATCACGTAACATAAAGAATGGACAATATGGATTAAAAAAAAAAAAAGCTAGGGCTGGAGATTTAGCTCAGTGGCATAAGCGCCTACCTTTCAAGCACGCAGTCACAAGTTCGATCCCCAATACCCATAAAAAAAAAAAAAAGAAAAAGTACAATATTTGTCTAAGCATAGCTCTCCTCATAATTAAAACCCACTCCAGCCATGCACGTGTTGGAGTCACACTACCTGGGAAACTCTGGGTCCAAGAGAGAAGCTGGAAGTTGATCTCATGTCCTCACCAGTCCTGCGCTGCTCAGTTCTGCCAGCCCCCTGGATGGTGTGTAATTACATCTGCCCCTCCTCACCCTAGTGCCCCGCCCCTCCCAGCCCCAGGCATATACACAGCACAGTGCCAGTCTTGGGCACCAGCCAGGTCTTTTGCACATCTCTTCCATCACATTTTTCTGTCTTTCTCATCTCTTCAGTGTTCAGCAGAGCTCAGTGTATCTTCGAGGACTTCAACAGCACCAAGAAAATGTTGGCTCCCCAAGAAAGTCACAGCAGTGAGCTGTTAAAATTTGGCCTGATTTTAAGGAAAGCAGAAGTACTGCAGGGTGGGTGCATTCACAGAGGGATATATGTCCATTAAATCACATCTCTGTTTCCTTCAGGTGAGTTGTGTCACTGTGAAGATACTGCCTGGGCGGAGGGGAGGAAACTGCTGAAATAGTGCCCAGAAAGGCTATTTATTTCCACTCATCAATCTGCCACACACACATCCTGATGTTTGTGATTCATGTTACTTCATGTCAAGAGGTAACGTGACCTCGAAGTTTGCTTTAACATTTACGTGTATGTTCTGTTGAACAAACCATACCAATCATATTACTGTAGGAAAATCGTGATTTTAAAAATAACCAGTTAAACACAAAGGACGTCTATAAGAAAATGAGATCTGTGCCTTTCTCATCTCCTTGACAATGCATTAAGGTCTCAGTAAGTTAATCACATTTTGATGATGTCTTATGAAGTCAGATTGCTAACGAGCAGTTAACAGAGGCAATTAACACAGGCAATTGACATGTGCAGCCCAGCCACCTAAGCCCTTTGTGAAGCATACAATTTCATTTCATCTGTTCAAGACCCCACTAAGGAAAACTTCGTGATACTGATTTTACAGATTTTCAAACTGAGATTCTAGATCTTAAGTAAGTTGATTAATCTTTTTCTTTTCTACTAATGTTTCCCAAAAGTCAAACTATGAGAAGGTGCAGGGCTGGCTGCATGACAATAATCATGTTGAAATTATTTAAAATATAAATTCTAGGCCTCTGTGCCTCAACATTCTTGTCTGGTAGGTCTGGCTTACATCTAGGAATTATTCCTGGATGCCGAAGTAATTCCGTTCTACATTCAGATTTGGAACATCTGTTTCACCCCCTGACCTCAGTCAAGTTCAAGGTGTTGACTAAGTCTCAGCTCTCAAGATTCTGTCAATAGCTGGATAAGGCTGCCCAGGTCCTGCGTGGAGAGGGACTGGCAGCAAAGCAGTGTGGGATCCGAGGGATGGCAATGGTGGGACAGATGGAGGGAGTAGTGTCCCGCTGCCAAACATCGGCCAACTGTGATCTGAATTGTGACAGTTGGTAGGTGGGTGAGAAGAGGAAAAAAAGAGGTTAGCAAATATCAGCTACATTTTGATTAAAAATTGCTGGAGAATGTACTTACTGCCCCGCTAAGTTCCATACCCCACTTTTACCTGTATCATAAACCTGAATGTTGCTCTTGAAGACACAGCAGTGAGGACCAGTGTGCAGAGAACCAAACGAAGCAGGAGCCCAACTGCTCTTGCAGATCTCCAAGGTGCCAGCTTGCCAACTGCCCTCCTGGGGCACCTGTGCCAGGAATACTGGGCCCTCTATGTACCCGCAGCTGCCATGTGCCCATATTTTCTCTGTTGCAATCTCATTTCTTGCGACAAGAACAAAAATGTGACTTTATATGGTTTAGTAATAGATTGCATATTTCTTGTGATTTCAAAACTTACAGGGGGAAGTAAGCATGTTTTGTAGGTCCAAATTGTGTGTTATGTTTTCATATCTCATTATTAAATTTTAATTTCAGATGTAGACATTCTGTTTGGACAGATAGTTTACATGATAAGTCGGATCAGCAAAAGAGATGCAATGGCTTTCATTACCTCATATATTCTTAGAAAGAATAGGAAAAATTGCTACTCAGCAGCTTTCTTTCAGGTCATAATTTTCCGTGATGATATAACAGGGTGACCCCCACCCCCCATCTTTGGGAGTCATTAAATTCCAAGAACTGTGTGCATAGCTCCATAACAATGTCAACTGGAGCTCCTGACACTCAGAGTTTCAGGAATTTCCTGCAGGTAACCCGACTTCCAGACTCCCGGGTCCTCCCCAGTTGGTTCTTACCTTGCCTCCCCATTCAGGATGGTGGGTGCTATTGCCTCTGTCCCTGTGGAGCTGAAAGAAAGTGGTGCATAGATCACTTCCTACCATCAGACTCAGGAGTGACCTTTCCCTTCTTGGTCATCTGGTCACCTCCTTGCCCAGAGAGAGAGAGAGAGAGAGAGAGAGAGAGAGAGAGAGAGAGAGAGATGAAGGACCAGCAACCCCACTGGGAAGAGCTGGATGTGGAAGTGCCTGTTTAGCTGGTTGTTACCTGGGATGCAGATCAGGG
Organism: Hydrochoerus hydrochaeris; assembly: GCA_004027455.1. Lineage (NCBI taxonomy): Eukaryota > Metazoa > Chordata > Mammalia > Rodentia > Hydrochaeridae > Hydrochoerus > Hydrochoerus hydrochaeris. The sequence continues at coordinate 814,932 of PVLA01000055.1, forward strand.
TTACTTGGTTAGGAAAACATAAAATGTCAGGACAATGTTGTTGTTGTTAGTATAAAGACAGACAAAGAGGGAAAAGTGGTAAGGTGTCCTTTCCATAACCAGCAAACTGATTTTGCACAGATCTCTACAGTGCCAGAACTATTTGAAATTAAAAACAAAAGAAAACATAACAACAACCCCAAAACTAACCATTCCAGATGCAACTACTAAATGCATTTTAAAAATATAATTGACTTTGAATTATACATGTTTCTGTCAATGACAATACTCCCCATTTCAAAATTCTTAAGATGGGATTCTTAGAAGACACAAGTTGTAAAAATACTTTTTTTTTTATTTTAAAGAGAGTAAAACAAAACAAAACAGAACAAAAGAGAACAAAGCAGATCAGAACAAAACAATGCAAGTAACACGGGCTTTCAAAACAAGACAACAGGAAATCAACAGTGGCTACCATAATGTCTCTTGTTTTCTTCTAAATAGTTGTCCATACCTTCACATTGAGTAAATTAATACAAGACAAAATAGTATAAAATTAATCAAAACAAAAGAATGAGAGCCTTACAGGCCTTCAAAACCAGACAATAGAAAATCAATAATGGCTACCATAATGTCTCTTGTTCTCTTCAAAATGGCTATCCATACTTTCACACAAATTGAAATCAAATAATAGAAAACAGACTAAAACTAGTCAAAACAAAGAATAAAGGCATTATGGGACTTCAAAACAAGGCAATAGGAAATCAGTAATGGCTACCATGATGTCTCATTTTCTTCAGTGTAGCTGTTCATATCATCACACATAATAAAATCAATCCTTGTAAACTCTTTAGGAGAAGTTCTAGGCATGTATAAGCCCAAGTCTATACATGTACATCTATTCTTTCTGTATTAGAGGGAAAAACAAAACAAAGTGTAAGAAAAACAAGAAACAAAAGAGAAAAACAAATAATAATAACAAAGATCCCCAAACAATCACAATGTAGGTTTTCAAAATAAGGTGGTAGGAACATAGCAAATTTTGTTGTTTTGCATAGTTATCTTCAAAAGTGTTACTCTAATTACCAGATATAGATATGCAAAATTGATCTAATCCTACGAATGTTAACTATTTTGTTCCAAAAACTAATAGAATTAATAGTATAATCATCTTAGTAACCATTAAATGTATATATAAAAATTTATATCTTTTTCATTTCTCTTCCTTCTTTTCTCCTTTTCCCTACCTGAGCTATTTTTTCCTCTTTGAGCAGTTTCTTGCCCTTTCACCATATTTATTATACATTTTGTATCTTATTTACTCTTTCGGTTTCTTACACTAGGGAGACAATACGGTAAGACCACATTGAGGCTTTTATAGATAAATGGATGCGACTTGAGACCATAGTCATATGTGAAACAAAAGTACTTTATTACCCTGCCATGCATTTCATGGGCTGGAAATGGACCTTTGTTCAGTTTGCAGGCTGAAGTTCTGGAATTTTTCCTCAATTTCCCATGGTAAGAACAGGAAGCAGCATTTCAGAGGTGAGTGCATTTATTGTCCAAGCTGACTGCAAAGTGCAGCTTATGTCACTGCCTCAGAGAGCCGTGCAGGTAATGTTGCACTGCTGGCGTTGTGACTGAGACATTTCCCCATAGGGATCTACGCCAATGTTAGAGAATTGTTGAGAACTATCTATAAGAGGGGCTTTTCTCTTTTTAAATAAAACCTAACTTTATCAAAGCAAGTGCTAAGAGGTTATTCACCAGCTGCTGTAATCCACAACTCCATTCTTATCTACTCAGGGGTGGGAAGAGTTTAATGTGGTCTGGGAAAAGCCAAGTTTGCAGAGCAAAAGGCCACAGAGAAGTCTGGGCAGACGGTGAAAATCACACACCGTGGGCAACAGCGCAGAGGGAAGGAGAAGCCCCATTTTCTCGGACCTCAGGAAACACACAGTTCTCCAATTTGCCAAAGGCAATGAAGATTTTTTTTTTCTTTTCGTGTCTGTAAGAACATTATTTTTAAGACACTGATCAAAACAAAGGAACCTGCACTAGAAAGCTAAGACGCTGAGCTGCGCGGAGATGAGAGGCGGGATCAGCTTCCCGTGCTGCGCCCTGCGCGTTCTCCTTACGCATCCCGCACTTTTCCGGTCCCGCTTCACTAACAATGGCGTCTCCCATTGACTGCCCCTCCCGGCGGATACCAACTGAGAATTAACGACCAGTTGAAGACGTAAAATGTGATCATGTGATTTTTAATAGGAAAAGGAACAGCCATTCAATAAAATGTGCCGGCTAAGTACTCGGGCCTCATTTCATGTTGCACAGGGTGTAACGGAAGGAGAGAATTAATGAAAGAAAGTGAAAGAGGAAGGATAGCAAAGAAAGGAGATGGAAGGAAACAAGAAAAGGTGGATATAAGGAAGGAGGACAAGAAAAAAGAAAGAAAACAGGAAGGAGGAAGGAAGGAAGAAAGGAAGGAAGGAAGGGGCAGGCAAGAAAAGCCAAGACATTTCACAATTACTGTAAATATCAAGCATTAAAATCATAAAAATTTGTAAAATATTTACTTTTGTTTGGGATTCTTATTTTCTGACAAGCAAAATACATCTTAGTGAAGAGTAAGTTAGCCATTACAAATTAAAATAAAACAAAACAAAAAACTCACCATGTCAAAACCAGCAAATTAGTTAACAATAAAGAACCAGAGGCAATATCCATGGAAAACCTCACAAGTAGGAATTTGTGGACTGAAAATACACAGGATTCTTAGAAATACATGAGAAAAAATGGTAAATCCCAGAATGGTAAACAGCAGAATTTGTTCGTTTTTTTTTTTTTTTTCAAATAGGTAACAAGAAAATGATGAAACATCTCACTTCCTTGGTAATCAGAAACATGTCATGGCTTGTGTCTAAGTGTCCCCAGGAAACCTGATACAGTCATATGTGAGACTTTTTTTAGAAGTGGCTGAGTCTAGAACGTGTGATGCTGAGATCAAGGGACTGTGATTACTAAATTAGGCCACTGATTGGTTTGACATAGTTATGGTTGTCAGTGCTATGCACCCTGAGGGCTAGTAGTCTTGATAGAAAACAGAGGATAGAAAGAGGGTTGTCACTTGTCACCTGCTTGCTGCCTTCCGACCACCCCACCCTGGCATGGACTCTTTATCCTCTGCAGTGCCACCTTGCCTTGAAGCCAGCTGGTTACAGACTGAAACTTTACAAACTGTGAGCTAAAACAAACCTTTCTTCCTTTAATTTTGGGTACCAGGTTTTATTTTGTCTCAGCTGTGGGAAAAATAGCTAAGATAACATGCAAATTGATAGAAGAAGAAGAAGAAGAAGAAGAAGAAGAAGAAGAAGAAGAAGAAGAAGAAGAAGAAGAAAAGAAGAAGAAAGAAGACTCTTCACATATAGTATACATTGGCAAGAGTTGTTTAGATTAGCTTGGTCACACATATTAGGTTTCCAAAAATTTCATAACTCCTTTATTATTCCCATAGTAGAAACATGTACTATGGAAAACTATTGTGTAAAAAAAATGCCTCTCTAGTGTTATTTAGGGTGCTGGAATTGGAGCCAACTCAAATACTCAATGATAAGAGAATGCACAATGGAGGGGCAGTGTTGGGTGGATGCCCTCTTGGTCTCTCCTGATTCCTGTTGGTTCAGGAGCACCTGGGTGGGCAGCGTTCACAGAGACTTACATTCTTGTGGTGCCCGATGGAACTGGAAAAGCATTGACTTCACAGATGTGACACAGATGAAGTGTTTGCAAAGCATGCTGGGCATGGAAAAGTATAATTTAATAGTAAGCCAATAAAAGATATTAAAATTCTCTCTATATAATATTATCCTATGTGAATTATGTATACAATTTCAATTTGCAAATAGATAAGTAAATAAATTGGTAACATCAACATCATTCCTATGTCTGTATATTCACGTACACACATATGCACTAGCAAAAAACCTGCTATTCTCAATATACCAGAAGCAGTCATTTGAGTTATTGCTTTGCACCTTAGTACATATTTCCAAATTATCTTTTGTGATGACTTTTAAAACATTCTATCAAATATCTCGGACACAAATATATCTAATATTAAGGTGCCTCCAAGCCCCAAATTTCCTACGACCCTAAATTAACCTTTCTTGATAATACTGGTTCACTGCAGACAGCCCTTTCTTCAAGAGCAGATGACGCCTTATGATTGAGGAAGGTGGTAAGATGTGGTCCTCTGGCACCCTTGCCGCAGCCAGGATGTGGCTTCCGTAAAGCGCAATTAGTCTTTCAGCAGCAGCCACTTCCTCCTCCCACTGGCTCTTTGTGTGTGTGTGTGTTTGGTTGATAGCAACTCCCAGGATTCTGAAACCAACCAAAGCTCACATCTTCTCTGTACTGATCTCTTACCCCCCTTTTTTCATCACCAAATTCTCAGAACAAGCTCAGTACAGTGCATGGGGTGTACAACTTAGAAAAATAGCAGGCAGTGGGGATTTCAAATGGGTCCAACAAGAGAAACCATGAAAAGTCATCCTCACAGCGGCTGCTCAGATTATGTTAGAAACAATGGTCCTTGGTTATCTCACAAAGCCATCAACATTTCTTCTCTGCTTGGCTTTAAGTCGCAACTAGGACAAACACAAGTCTTAGCCCGTTCTCATGGTGCCTGGACCCTGCAGAGAACCTAACGTCATTTACAATGGTCTCGAGAGGCCTTAGGCATTGGTAACAGTTGATGTAACAGAAATATGGTGGCTGTGCCTCTTGTCTACCTCACTGCATTCAACTTATTCAATGGCACAAAATCTTCAGTTTCCTGGGATCTGTTATTCAAAATGAGTAGATCTATGAGCAGGACACAGACAGATTGTGACAACCTGAGTATCACAGCCATGTAGGAGCCCGGGCTCCTTACTGACGAGGGCACTTTTGTCATTTTCTACAGGTGTGCTGGTCTGTGAGGTGCACTTATAAATATCTGGCTAGCTTTGGAGATTTAAGAAAGTTTATGAAGAAACCTGCAGGAAAGCTTGGGAAATAACTGGGACTTGTACATGCTGTGGATAAGGGGATCCTGCTGAAAAAAAAAAAAGTTAAATAAAGCAAAGTCAGGCTGAAAAACCCAGGGGGAAAAGAGAAACTTAGAACACCTGTGTTTTGTCAATAGTGGCTTGGCAGCTGGAATAGGAAGGATGGAGAAAGCTAAACCCATGCTGGCTTCCCGAAGCTGGCTAAGAAAAATGAACCTCTGAGACCAGATGGTTTTATGGCTTAGTAAACAACAGATTTGCATGACTCTTCCTCAATCATTCTGTCAGGAAGAGTGTTGAGCTAGAAAACAATGTGCCATTGTGCCGTGTGTCAAGACCAGCACCCTGAGGGCACAGCTGTAATTAAGGAGAAGCTGGGATGCTGGGAAGGACAGGTCCAGGCAGGATCTTATGGGAACATCTTTCCCTTGGGGACGAAGGAGGAAGAGGTCTCCCCTGGTGGCCACATTCATTCTACACTGATGGTCAGAGAACCAGGGCTCCCCTGATTCAGGCACCTCCTCCACAAGGTTTCCTAGTTTGTTCTGGTTTGTAGTTTCCATCGCTTTTGTTTCTAAGCCTTGGATGACTGCCATCTGGTTTCTCTTCAAGAAGAGCCAACAACCTGTTTACCATAGAATTCTTTTCTAGGATACACAGGCATCACCCCTCCCTGTGATCTCAGGACATGGAAGCCTCAAAATCCCATTTCAGCAAGTATCTGGGAACTTGCATTCATTTATTCACTCATTCATTCATTCACCTGACATAGTTGGCCATGATTACTGTTATGGTTGACCTCTCAATGTACACCGGCAGATTTCTGTTCTCTAAGGCAAGCCATTCACAGCAAAGAAAACATAACTCTCCAGTCTTGAGCTCTTCAAATGCTGAATGGAATTTCTTTGAGTTCATTGTATCTGAAGGGGTCTAGGCAGTGGTTACATAAGTAATTGGTGAGTTTTCTGTAGCACATTAAATGTATATCTGTATAATTTTTCTGCACTGTTTTGTAGTAGGTCTAATAATGCACATAAGTATAAGACATGCATGTACATTCTCAAAGCATAGGTAAATGTTATCACATTATATATGTTATTTTGAAATTTGAAATGTCATCTTGTTATTTTAATATGTGTTTTTTCTATTACAAATAAAATTGAGCATATTTGTATGTTTACAACAATTCAGATTTTTCCTTTTGTTAACTGCTTAGTCATATCTTTTTCCCATTTTCTTTCTTTTTTTTATTTAAAGAGAAAAAAAGCAAAACAGAAAAAAGGATAGAAACAATATAGAATTTAAAAAAAAAGTATGAAATCACTAGTTCATAAATTACATAGTCTTCTTAGCCATAGTTGTTCAAGTTACAAAATTAAAGCATACAAAGTGGACATTCAAACAGTGAGGCTGCAAACAGTTCTGTTCAATGATCCAATAAAAGCTTAGCCACATGGTTATCAATCCTATACACTTAAACATACATGCAGTTATATCCTTTAGCACTTTCTTTTCCTCTTTTTACTTTTTAAGTCCATTATCTGTTTAGTTATATCCTGTTTCAGGTTGCCCAGTACCTTACTGACTTGTTTTGTTGTTGTCATTTACTTTCTAATCACCTTATATTATTCTGTTGCTTTGTTTTTGAGTTTCTCCTTACCCATACTCCACAGATCAACTTTGGTGAAGTTGGGAGTTTTTGGATGTATTTTGTTACTTTGTTATCTACTTTTTTTTTTTTTTGAAGGTAGCAAAATATCGCAGAACAAGACAGAACAAACCCATGCAAGGCAGTGCGGTGAAAATGGCACAGAACCTCACAGCAGGTCACCAGGACACCAGCAATAGGCACAGTAGTACATCCGGCTCTGTTCACATTAGCTGTTCTTTCAATCAGGTAGAGCAAATGGAAGGAAACATCGAACTGATAGAAACAGAATATTGAATAGAGCAGTACCATTAATCAGAACAGAGCAAAACAGTGGTAAAAATATTTGCCTTCAAAGAGATGGCAGAAGGAAGTTCCCCTACTTGCCACACTGCATACATTCATCCTCCCAAGAGATACTCAGCCCTCCGTCCGGCTCCCACTTGCTACCGGGGATGGGCGGGTGGGGCATGTATCAATGTCTGATTCTTAGCCCGTGCACTGGCAGGTCCCCAGCCGCTTACCAGGGTGGTGAGCTGGCTGCCTCTTCTCCCAGTGCCCCAAGTTACAACATGATGCAGAGCTCAGGAATCGCCGATAGTTCTTGCCCTCTCCCATTTTCTTCTCAGATATTTGTTTTTACTTTTGATTTTTATGAATTTTATATTCAGCTAGCATATATATTGTACATATGTATTCTCTTTTTAAAAATCTTTTAACTACTTTTTTAGGTGTCATTTGAGAAATGAAGTTCTTAATTTTAAATCTAAATCATCAAGATTTTTCTTTTATGATTTTTTTTGTCTTTTTAAAAGAAATTCTTAATTCCACATCCTCTCTTTTGTCCCACTGATCCACAAGTCTGTTTTTGTGCCAGTACTATGCTGTTTTTGTCATTGTAGCTTTGTAATATAGCTTCAAGTCTAGGATCATGATGCCTCCTTCTTTGCTCATATTGACCAGAATTTTGGTACTGTGGGACTCTTCTGGTTCTATATGAATTCTGGAATGGTTTTCTCTAGTCCTGAGAGGAACGCTATTAATATTTTGATTAACATTGTGTTAAATCTGTATATAAGTTTTGGTGAGAACATAAACTAGCAAAATAATATTGAGATTCCTCAAAAAACTAAAACTAGAAATTCCATTCAACCAAGCTACCTTCTAGGTATCATCCTGAAAGAAGTAAAGACATCATATTATAGTGAAACAAACATTTCCTTGTTTATAGCAGCACAATTCATAATAGCTAAATCTTGTAAGCGGCTTATATGTCCACCAACAGATAAATAGATTAAGCAGATCTGATATGCACACACGATTGAGTCCTACATTGTCATAAAGAAGAATAAAGTTGAGTCATGGGTAGGAAAGCTGAAACACTTTGAGACCCCAACATTAAGTGAAATAAATCAGACACACAAGCTTAAATATCTTATGTTTTCTCCTACAAAGACAAAAATATAAAAGTAAAATAAAAGATAGGTAATGGGAAAAAGGAGGTAGATCTTTTACAAAAAAGAAAAGACCAAGAGACAGGGAGGGGAAGGTGTGGTGATGAAATAGAGAACTGAGATATGTTATGTACAACACACCAACTTCCCCTGAAGAGTGTGATCGTTATGAACTGTAATGTATACTAAAAAGAGAGAGAGAGAGAGAGAGAGAGAAAATAAAACAACAACAACAAGGAAATTCTTGCAATTTACCTCTCCATACTAAAGACTATATAAGACAAGCTCATAGTCAGCATCACGCTGAATGCAGAAAAACCGCCAGCATTTCCTCTAAAGGTAGAAAGGAGACGCTGTTCACTGTCACCAGTTCCGAGCAAGACAGTGCTGAAACCTTTAGCCAGAGCAAGCAGGCAAGAGAGAGCATTAAAAGGGCACGATTAGGAAAGGAGGAAGTGAAAGTATCTTCACTTCTAGGTCATTTGAATATGCATCTTGAAAACCTCAAAGGAGTCCTCCAAAAGTCTCTTAGAACTGATAAGTTCAGCAAAATAGCAGGACACAAAGTTGGTGTACAGGATCGGTAGCAGCTTTCCTATACACTGATAATGAATTCACTGAGAAGGAAATTAGGAAAACAATTCCATTCACAGTAGCCAAAACAAACAACCGCTAAGAATAAGCTTAAACAAGGGGATGCCAGGCCTCCTTCAGAAAGCTTCCATTTATTTAGATTGCTTTCAGTGTTCTCCAATAAACTTTCCATATTAGGGTTTCATACTTCTCTTACTAGATTTATTAAATATTCTATATCTTTTAAATTTTCATTTTGCTAATTTCTTGTTGCTGCTATAAGAATGTAGTTGTTATTACACATTTTTATCTTACAAACTGGTAACTGTTAATAAACCAAATAATGTACCGGTGGATTATCTTGGAGGTTTTAATTTATATACTCAGACAGTCCTTGAATTATGATGGGGTTACATCCTGACAAAGCCATCATAAATGAAAATATCCAGCCAGGTGTGGTAGCACATGCCTGCAATCCCAGCACTTGGGAGGTTGAGGCAGGAGGATCACTGTGAGTTCAAAGGCAGTCTGGGCTACACAGGAGTGCAAGGTCAGCCTGAACTACATAGCAAAACTCTGTCTAAAAAGAGAAAAAGAAAGAAGGAAAGCAAGCAAGCAAGCCCTAGATCAAAAGGGCATCTGTGTACTACCTAACCCACCAAGGGCATCATTTTGCCCTGCAGTCACTGTAGAGTGCAGACCGTTTACCCTGGTGGTGGTGCAACGATGGGTGTGGGGGCACATCAGAGCTCACACCGCACCCCCAAGAAAGTGCAGAATTGGCAGATGGGGAGGAGTGCAAGAGACCAATGGGGAGAGATGGGGAGGGGACGGGGAAATAAGAATAAAGAGAAGCCGTGCACAGGAGCCTGATAACCTCAACAAATGCAAACACGATATGCCATAAACATGAGCTGCAATTAATAATGTCGATAAGAATAAAAATTGAGATAGGGGAATTAGAAGAGGAGGCAGAATGGTGGGAGAAGTAGGAAAGGGATTTTAAAAAATAAATAACTTATATTATATACGTGTATGCATTTCCTAAGATGATTGTAAACCCCGTGCATTGCAAACACTTACTAATAAAATAAATAAAATGAGAAAAAACAGAATGTAAGGTTTGCAGCACTGTAAAGTTAAAAGCTTATATATTATTCGTATGATCTGGCCATGATGTCTTTTTTCCTAGTTTTTAAACCTTAATTTCTTTCCATGAAGAAAGAAAGAGTGGTGTTTCCACTGAGGCCAGTTTTACCGGTGTTAGCGGAAGCCGTGACAGCAGGTGCTTAACTTGCTCCTAACCTCAGGGAAAACTAGATGTTTTGCCAGTAGCTATAACAATTGCTGTAGGTTTTGATAAATACTATCAAATTAATTTCCCCTTTTTTGCTTTATTTGTTGAGACTCTATATTATGAAATAATGTTGAATTTGATCTTTCTTGCTGTCTAAAGATAAAATCATATTACTTCTCTTTCCTTTTCTGTTAATGTGTTAAATTGTATTAATTGATTTTCAGGAGTGAACACTTGATTCCTGGGATATATGTAATTTAGTCATGATAGGTTATCCTTGTCTGTGTTTCTGGATTCCACATTCATGAGTTGGCCTTTCAATTCCCTTTTCCTCCTGCCATTTGTGAAATTTGAGACTGAAATTATGTTAACATCAAAACATGAAGTTGCCAGGCATGGTAGCACATGCCTATACTCCCAGTACTCAGGAGGCTGACGCAGGAGGATTACTGCAAGTTCAAGGACAGCCTGGGCTACACAGTGCAAGGCCAACCTGAGCGTCCTAGCAAGACACTGTCTCTAAAACAAAACAGCAAAACAAAACAAAAGTTATCTCAACATGAAGGGAGTGTTAACTCCTTGGTTGTCTTATAGATAAAATTGGGATTCTTTAAAAAAAAATTTATTTTGAAATAATTTCAGAATTTAAGAAAAACCGCCAGATTAGAAGAGAAGAAATTCAACTTGTGGTATATTTAGTTTCAGTTTCACTTACTGTTAGTACATTTTTAAAGTAGTTTTACCTTATTTTTCTTAAATTATTTCAGAATAAGTTGTAGTTATCATACCCTTTTACCACTAAGATTTATATCACTTATTTCATAAGAGAAGAGCACTTTGTTATAATGCTAGAGTACAATTAGCAAAATTAGGAAAATCAGCACTGATAAATTCTATTCCTAGTAGACTTCATAATAAAATTTAATCAGTTATTTAAATAATGTTCTTTATCTTCATATTTGGCAACCTCCTTGCCTTGCTTCTTTTTGAATTTCAGACTTCTTTTTGTGGGAATAATTTCTTGTTGTGTGAATTGCCTTGTTAAGAATTTCAGCTGGGAAGAATTTTTATTTCATGATCGTATTTGAGAGGTCTGCTTGCTGAGTACAGAATCTAGAGCAACAGTTACTCCAGCCTATTCCACTTTACTCTAGGTTCCTGTGTCTCTTTCCAGAAGATGACCCAACTGCCCAGGGACTTGCTGGTCACTATGGTAGCCTCTGACTAACTGCAATGGTTGTGACCTGACTTGTATTCATATTTCAGATTTCTTTTTAAAGTTTTTTCTTGTATATGTTTAAGGTGTCTGACATCACAGATCAGTGTGCATATACACAGGGAAAGGATTGCTACAGTCAAGGAAATTAACTCAGCTGTCTTTGTCCATTGTTTCTTTTGCTTTGTGTTTGGTCAGAGTACCTAAAATCTGTTCTCAGAAGAATTCAATTTACAGCACAAGACTATTGCTACAATTCTCCCCCTGCAAAGTCAGCCCTCTGGACTTGCTCCTCCTGTGTGACTACAAGTCCACACCCTTGACTGATCGCTCCATTTCTTCGTCCCTATGCCCTGGTGACTAAGATTCCTTTCTCTTTTCCTGTCTTGACTGTTTTTTAGGTGCACGGGCACATGAGATGTTAAGCACCCTGCTTGCTGGGCCTGGCTGTTTCCCCCAGATTGGTGTCCTCCAGTGCCTCTGGGTGCTCCAGCTGGCAGCAGCTCCTACAGGCTGAGTAGTGCGTAATGGTGTGTGCCAACCACTGCTCTGTGCCATCCATGTCGGAGGGTGAGAGACGCTGAAGACCTTTTCACGTACCTCTTGGCCAGGTCTATGTCTCTTTGGGAATAATATCTATTCAGGCCTTTTGCACATTTTAAAAATCAAAGCCTTTTTTTTTCCTATTTTTTTTTTTGCCATTGACTTTTGTGTATTCCTTCAATACACACTATTAATCTCTTAAATATATGATTTAAACATATTTTATTTAATTCACAAAGTGCATTTTGTTTCTCTCTTTTCCTTTCCTTCTTTCCTTTTTTTTCTTTCTCTCATTCTCTATGATGCAAAAGCTTTTTAGTTGATCTAGTCTCACTTACTTATTTTTGCTTTTATTGCCTGAACTTTTTATGCAGTATAGAAAAAAAAAATCATTTCCAAGATAAATGCTGAGGAGCTCGCCCCCTCCGTGTTCCTCTAGGGCTGATCTTCACGTTCTCTTCTGTTCTCATGTTGCCGTCGAGCACGTTTTCATTTACCTTCAAGCGCTCCCTTCAGCACTGCGTGGAGAGCCCACGTAGTAGTGACAGCTTTTGTTTGTTTGAGGAAACCTTGTTTCCCTGCAAGTCTGAAGCACAGGTGTGTGAGTGCGGAGCCAGTGAAGAGATGACTGCGGTCCAGACCATCTCCTTGGTGCCTGGACATCTCTAACAGAAAACAGAATCCTCTGCATACTGTACCGTCGTGAAGTGCTGGCCAGAAAAACCCTGGTAGTTGAGTGACTCTTGAGCTGAGATACACCATATCTGAAGGCCTGCTTTGTTTATTATAAGAATGGCTGTCTTATTTCTATATCTAAATGTGTTAGAAACATCTGGAATTAACTCTATATGGCTTGCCCTAATAATTAAACAATAAATATAATCTATTTTAAGATAATAATATGAAGCAATATAGAGGCACAATACTTTAACTATAACTGTAAAATCTAAAATATTCCCTACCACCTCAGAAAGGCCAAAACAAAAATTCTAAAATTCTTTTATCTTTAGAGCAAATTCACTGAGTTTGAAACTTATTCTGGAATGAAATGAAGTCCTTATTTATCTTGCTTCATGTGAATATTCATACATTTCCCTGCAGATATATTAATGTATTTGAATATGGGCTGCTACCTTGTTCTCAGTGAAGTGCTGCCTGATACATTCTCTGGTCCTGTATTAGCTTTAAAAATGGGAAATTCTATAAATTGCCAAATATGCATTGCTCTCAAACTTCAAGATAAGAGATTGTGGGTCTGTATTTACATTTTTTTTTTTTTTTAGTTTTTTGACTTGCTAAGCATTTGACAGTGGAACAAAGCATTTACACGCTAAACAGTGCCTTTAAATCTTCAACATTTTTCCCATCTTTAATCTACAAACTTTCAATTATTGTTGTACTTTTAAAGTCAAATCCTTATTAGGAAGAAGAGGTATGTGTTCCTGGTGCCTAAAACAGGGGACACTGTTACTCCTGGTGATTTAGCTTTGCACACATTTCCTTGTTCACTATGAGAGGCTCATAGCCATATCTGTTCTAAGTAGAGGCATAAAAGTATAATGATGTCATTTACTAATTTCTTACTTCTGATTGTCCATTCTATTTTGTCCTTTGACTTTGTCTTGATTCTGTGCATTTTTTGACAACTTACTAATGTATTTTTTTCCTTACTCACATTTTAATAAATTGTACTTTTATGACTACACTTGAATCATATTTTTCTTTGTCTTTTGTCTCCTGTGAGACCCTGACTGATGAAGTAATTGGTACCAGAAATGGTCCCAGAGAACAGACTCTCAATATGTGATGTGAAATTATGTGCCCATAAAATCAAGAAATATAGTGAGTGATAACTTTCTTGCCAGGGAAAATGAGTCATCATGACAATTATCCCCACCATCCTTTGCAAACTTGGTGGTGCAAGTAGAGGCAATGAAAGTTCTTGTACAATGTCTTTACTGATACAAAAAGTCTGTGGTAGCCCTGGGCTGCATTCCAACGAGTTTTCGGGTATCATGAATGCAACCGACAGGAGACCACATGCTAAGTCCTGCAGAACTGAGAGAACGTAGAGATCCTTTTCTACTGCAAAAATAGGAATAATGGAGATGGAGGAGTCAACTGGCTCAGTTTTATATTACTATATATGTAAATAGGGCACAGAGAACTACTGATAGTTTTAAATATACATTTAGGAACAAATTCTAGAGATCAAGTCCCCTTTGTAGTCTGAAGTCACTTTTCCTCCCATGAAGACACCGGTCACCTATGGCTCAGCTTCAAACCTAAAGTCTGACTAGTAATAAGGATGCTTAAGATATAAGGAAATTCTTCCAAGGAAAACCAACCAAAATCCTCCTTCCTGCTCTCCTGTTATACTCTTCTGCAGCAATCCTCCCTAAAGTGGCTCTTCCATGCCAGAACCACGCTGATCAGTTCAGCTGGGCATTCTCCACTCAGGTTGACAATCAATTCACCACCATAACAGCCAATGACTAGAGTCTGTAGTAATGGAAATCTGAATTACTCCACCCAGGAGAGAACTCTGTCAAAGCAAAGTAATTGACAATGTGCTTGGAATGGGAAGAAAGGTTTAAGTGCAAAGCTTTCCATAACCAATTGTGTCTTATGAAGATAGTTGCATTTATATTTTTGTTATCTGGCTCTTTTTTATTCCTTTCTTTTTATCTTGTATTAATAATTCTGAGGATAGTCATTACTTTCTTTCAGGGGGAGGTATCATAGTTGCCCCAATAATAAAGTACTAGTAGATAGATTTTGCTTGTCCCTTGGACTTCTGCCATGACTTTACATCTTTATCCCAGGGTTGGGAATGAGAGGTGCTCTGTCTCTTGGCCCTGCCTATTCTCTTCAATACCTCCACCCTGCTCTGTGCACATGGAGCCTGACACCTATGGGCGGCAGAACCACCATTCCCTACCTTCTAGCCCAAGTTGGTTCTGGAGGAAGATTCACAGGAGGAGGAATGAGAAGGGGTGCTTACTTGGTTGGATCTTCTCTAGGAGGTCACCGGAGTCTACATGTCTGTTCATAGACAGGCCGTCCTCTTTCCCTGGGGTACACAGTGCTCTCACCCAGCACGGTCCTGCTGAGAGCTCCCTCCATGGCCGTGTGGGAAGCTGTGGCCATGATAGCCCTAGTAAGGTGCACCGAACTATTCTTCTTGGATTTCCTCTAGCGCGCGGCTGCAAATGTTTGTGTATTAAACGTCCCTCAATTTATCATCATTCAAGTTTGTCATTTACCTCCTCCAAGGTCTCTGGCTGATACCCTGAAGACACTCTTCAGTGTCAACTGCTCGTATCTTATGCCTTTCTTCACTGTCACCATCAAGATCACTCTGTTGAAATAGAATTGCTGAGACACCTGCTTGGAATTTCTTCATCCCTAATATAAGCAAATGGGAAAATACTCTAACTTTCTCCATTTAATCAAACATTTACATAGCATCTACAATATTTACTTTTTTCACATAAAATATCTTCACTATCATATATGAGCACGAGTTCCATTTTATACCTGCTTAGCATGACAGTGTGAGAATGCTTTGTAAATTTCTAAAACTACTGGTGGAGAGTTCTTTCCCCAAATATTTTCTATTATAAACCATGCCTGTAGTGAGTAATTATTATATGCCATTTCACATGTGAGCTTCTATGTTGGCTGGACAAATACTGAAAGTAAAATTCTGGGTTAAATGGTGCAGTAGTGTTTTTTCTCTGATGGTGATCCATTCCAAAGCCTCCAATGGATATCTGAAGCCACAAGGAACTCTAGGTATCCTGCATTTTTTCTTGCATAAATATATATTTTAAGGTTTAACTTATAGTAAGAGATTATAAGGAACTAACAATAAATTGCAAAATTATAACACTCTACTGTGATAAAATGTTTATGAAAGTAAGGAGTGTTTACACGTAATACCTATAGTTCCTTGTGGCTTCAGATATCACTACAGGCAAGTTGGTAACTGTGAATGACCATATTAGAAAGACAGAGTGGGCCCAAAATAAATGACCCAAATCATGCACCTCAAGGTTCTAGAAAAACTGGAACAATCCAAACTGAAAGCATAAGAAACAAAATCATAAAGATTAGAGCAGAAATTAACAAAACTGAGACTAAAACAGGATGGTACTGGCACAGAAACAGATAGGTGGGTCAGTGGAACAGAACAGAGGGAGCTAAATCAGCCCTGGGCACAACTGGCATTTGATCTTTGACAAAAGGGCCAAAAAACACACACATAACCTCTTTAACACATGATGCTAGGAGAAATGGCTTTCCACATACAAAAGACTAACTCTCTCACCATAGACTATGCTAAAGTTAAAATGGATCAAAGATCTAAGCATTAAAATGGAAACCCATAATCTGCTGGAAGATGAAGTAGCTAAAACTCTTGAAGACATAGGTACTGGCAAGGATTTTCTGAACAGAACCTCAGCTGCACAAGAAAATGTGCCAGTTGCTTCCTCGCTGGCAGATGCAGCATGACCAGTGGTTTTTGTGTCATTCAACCCAAAGCTGTGTTTGATCTGCATAACCATCCTGGCGTGCAGTAAAGGCTAAGAGTCGTCTGTCGTAGGAGTTCCCTGCTGAATACGCTGGCTCAGTGACTTCACCCTGATATGATGCTACTATTAATCAATTAATCTATGTCTTATATTCATGTCAATAAACAAATGTCTGTATTCTAAGCACTTCTGCCTACATTATGACTGTAACTTTTGCCATTTGAATTGCAACAGGAAAGTTAGTATGAATTCTTATTTCTCTCTTTGCTTTTACTAATAGACAACTCATTCTTATAACAGGTTTTGGCAATCTCAACCTTCCTTCCTGATAAGGTAAATTTCTACCCTTCATTTAAAAGAAGCACTCCGAAGGTTCTTTTTGGCATATTTAAGATGCCACTATTGAAATAAAGGTTGCTCGGGCACTGCTCTCCTGGAGTGTGACCCTGGTGGATCTGCGCAGTTCACCAGTGTGTGGCGACGCACAGTAAGGTTATGCTGGGAGTGCAGAAGCTCCACGTCCTGGTCAGGTTGGAACTGGTCGGCACAGGATTTCACCAGATACCTAGAATGGTGCACAATTTCAAACTTACCAAGTGTTCCTGGAGTTTTCTGCTTCATAATCACCTCCACTGACATTGCTCCATTTTGGGTTCCTGCCAGCTGCCTGTCATGGGGGGGGGGGTCCCATGTCCAGAGCCTTGCCATTAGATGCCATTGAACTTCCGGAACCCGGAGAGCTAAAAATCAACAGATGTTCCAAACCTCATTTCTTTTATATGTGTAAGATTCATTTCTACTTTATTTCCTGCATTTTTTGTATCATTGCCTGTTTTTACTAATTGATATCCTTTTTGCCAGTAGAATTTATCATATATTAATTTTGTATATTAAATATGAATTTGTATATTAACTTATATATGAAACACAAGCTGTAGATATTGTCCCAGGAGGTGGTCAGTATATAATATCTTTATGCATTTCATATATATATAATTTTTTCTATGCAGTATTATTTTTAAGTTAAAAACTTAATTTAAAGTTGTATAAAACCTCATGAAGTTAAATTTACCTGTATTGCACTCTGTGGACTGATTCCTTTTTTTCCTATACCTATGCATGGTTTTACCTTTTGTGCGTAGTTGTCACATTTAGAGGCTTATAAATTTGGATGAGTTTTCTTTAAAATTAGAACCACACACAGTTGTCTGTCACTTTCTACTGTGTCCCACAATAAATACTGCTGGTTTGACATTGAAACCCAAAAAGGATTTAACGATGTTTTGCTAAGGTAAGTAAGAGCATGGGGTTTCTAAAGTATTTAATTCCATTTTAATCATAAAACCATGGTTATTTGCATTTAGACACTGTTTATTTAAATGCAAGCAAAGTTTGTCATTTTTCCGACTCACCATTTGTGTCACGCCTCTCGCTTCTAAGTAGAAAAAGAAAGCCCGGCTGGAGCAGGAGTGTGAGGTCCGGGTAGCCCGGTGACCCGACTCCCGGCTCCCGGGCTGGAAAACGCAGACCGGACACGAGGCAGACCCTCCCTGATTCTTCACTCGGGTCACAACTGGGTGGGTGATGAGAGGCACAGCACGTGCAGTCCTGGACTTGGGGGTGAGGGCAGCACCCTTAACTCAGGGCTTTAGGACAGGGGCCCCGAGGGCTGCGCCTGCTCCCTGGGTGACCGCTTGCTCGGCCCTGCCACGGTGTCCTGACCGCTGCCTTTCAGAGGAGTCTGTCTTTTCTCTGACTGATTTTGAGACCTTTTTAGTAACTTCTATGTTCCACAATGATTATCATAAACCTCGATGTGACTTTAACACCAAGTCCTGCTCAGCCCTTACTGCTTTTAAACTGAGGCTGCCGGATCTCCCATGTGTGCTCTCCCTCCTCCCCTTCCTGTGCTGCAGGGAGCTGAGGGTCTGGGGTGTCTCCTTCACTTGAACTGCGGGCTCTGGTTATCTGTGACCCTGCGGGCCCCTTTCCCACTCCCTTACCCTAGGGACAACTGTCCTGACTCTATGCAGGCATTTGTCCAGAAAATGTGAAATGTTTTGAAAATGATCTCCGTCTTCCATAATGGGAAACACAGAGGTCCCTGCCCTTTCCAACTTACAGCCATTTCTAGTCATGGTGTGAAGTAGCTGCATAAAAGTGTCCTGTGTTTCGCAAAAGTAACCTCAAGGCGGGGGTGGGGGGATGGGGAGGGGCTACCTGAGGCCACACAGTGGCAGCACAGTCCTTGTCATTTCCACACCTGGCTCTGCAGGAGACCACGGTAAGCCACTCTTGTACATTCTTAGGTATTTGTGTATCTCGCATTAAATCTGTTTTTCTCCTGAGTGCTGACTGACACAGGAGGTCTGGGCCAGTGAAGTCAGAGGTCAGGGAACCTCTCTCACTTCTCCAGGCCTTCTGCAGCCCCACATGGCTCCCTCTGGATGGCCCAACCCTGAGCCCAGAGCCTGGCTCTGTGCCTTCAGCTGAAGGAGGCCCTTGTTCTGCTTTTGACCTGAATGCTCCCTAACCAAATCGGCAGTGAGATGGAATCAAGGGGCCATCGCTTCACAGGCACACGGCCTTCTCGAGTGGCATCCAGGAGCTGCATGTGGAGACTCCATCACACAGGACAGAGCTCCTTTCTCCACATGCTCTGTCCATGCTGCCACATGAGGATGCGGGTTCAGGGTGGCTTTCATCAGTCATGGCACCTGCAGACACTTTGAGCTTGGGTTTCTCAGCCTCCAAAACTGTGAGAAGCTAAAGTTCCATTATTTATAAAGCACCCAGTCCTGGGCAGTGTGCTGTGGTATCACAAAGGAACCCAACATTTATTTCTCCTTTGTCTTGTTTCAGTCTATCATGAACTTTCGTGACTTATGGGCTGGAGAAACTCTCCCCAGTGAGCCAAGCCAGACCCCTGCAGGACTCTAGCTCCGCTCCATGGCCTACTGGGTGAAGAGGAGGCACACATGTTCCTGTCACGGGCCCACGGCTTGATCCAGAGCTGCCTACTGGGATGATCAGTGTCCATGTGTGAGGCTTCTCTAACAGGAAGTCCAGTAAGAGAGGGTCAGGCTGTAAGCCCTGGCTGAACTGCTGCCTACAGTTTTTAGATGCGTTTCAGGGCACCACCATTATAAGAACAGAATATTCTTTTAGAGATTATTAGATTTTGGTAATTAAAAGTAGATGGCATTACGTTTAGACAATGCATTTTCTAATAAAAATGGGACGAGTTTGCTAAGCACTGCATTTGTGTTTAGAAATAAGAATTTAGATTGAAATAGAAAGTAAATGGAATCAGAAAAAGTGAAATTAATCCAATAAATAAATTTTCCTGTAATTGGCATCCTGAAATTTAAACAGCAACTAATTCATAATAAACCAAAGTCATCCACAAAAAGAATACTGCCATTGTTACTATGGCACAAGCAGTTGCCAGTGACAGCTCACAAATTTTACTTGTGAGACTACTTTTGTTTTGGCTTGCTTCTCTTGTGGTACTGGGGATTGAGTCTAGGGTACAGTGAGCCATATCCTCGGCGCTTTCATTTATATATTTTTAGTTTAAGACATTTCTTCTGGACAGATTCATCATACTAGTTAACAGTGTTATATATTACAGGGTCTTTGGCCTCTGTTCTCTCCAGGTAGTGAGTACTGAAGAAAATTAACTTATTGCCTCATGTTTACACTCTTCAAGTCGTGACTCTTCATGTATAAGAGGGTGGGATCCTGAGATGGAATGCGGCGATGTTTTGCTTCTTCACATTTCTGCTCATCTTTGCCAGTGCTCTCTAGTGAAGCAGCAAAGCCCAGATCTTGAGGTTTATCCTAAGCACGTGACTCCTAACACACAGGTGAGGACTTCTCTTCTGCTAGAGCTGGTGACTGGTCTGTAGAGCTCAGTAAAGAGGAAATTAAATAAATCTGTAAATACTAACAACAAATGAACAATTAATTACATATGAATACATAAAGAAAGTTAAAATAGATTTACTTGTTTGGAGCTCTGTAGAAGAGTTGAGTCTCATGTTCATCATGAACATCTTTGGTTCCACTTGGCTTCATTTGTTTGATGACACATCGTTATCTGTATTCCATGCATGCAGGATGGGAGAATGTTCGTGTGCTTCTTAAAATTTACTTCCATGACCAACTACTGGTTGCTCCTTCTGTGCCTGCAGGCATAAGGGTGGGCATGGAGCAGGGCTGTGCAGTCAGGATGCAGAGACGTTATTTTCAGGGACCAAAGCACAGAGGTGGCTCTGGGCTCTCAAATTCTAGGGGATATTGGAAGCCGATTCTTTTGGTGAATTTTTATAGTCATACCAAAGCCTTCTTCTCTTTGCAGATACTGATCTGAAATTCCCTCAAACCTTGTTGTTTTATCCTTATTAGTACATTCCCTCTGCAGCCCCAAGGTTTTTTTTTTTTTTCCTGAAAACTATTGCTCCTGAGTCCCTCCCATTGCTTGATTTTCATCGCCGCGGTATGGCTCACAAATTCAAGAATCATGCAACTGTTATTTTCTAAGTCACACTTCTTATGAGTTTGGCATTGTGTCCAACATCTCCTCTGAAATAAACAACACTGACTCCAGCTTGGTGTCCTGACTGGCTTAACCATAGCAGCGTACTGAAACCCCGCAGGACAGATGGCTCTACTTACCCTCTGCAGAGTTTGAGTCCAAATTCTCCAAGGCCACTGATGAGCATGAGCCTTCTTTCATGTTCTACCTTCAGGTTTCACAGAAGTTTAAAAATGCTTTACTTCCTGTTACTTGGAAGTGATGTGGCCCCCTTTGTAGAAGCACAATGTCATAAGCTGCCCTTTTTTCCTATCATATAATGGTATTTTATTTTTAACAGTTGAGAACAAAAATATGCTTAATTATTAAATATGAAAATAAAGATTCTCTATAATTAAAGTATTTTAAGTTAGAACTTTTTCATTATCCATATTGATTTGTGATTTTGCTATTTTACTTAGGGCTTATTCTCTAGGTAATTTATCCTTTATGTTTTTTTTTCTTGTCCTAATAATTATATTCTCCAAAGATTTTCCTTCATTAGGCCTTTTGGTCTACACTTTGTCTTTCCACATGAGAACAGCAGACTCTCACAAAATCAAACTAACCATAGGTTTTAAAATGGACTTTTGTTTTTAAAATATGTCAAAATTATTTTTCCTCATAGGATTAGAATGTCAAACATAAGATGTAAAAGTAAAATCCTCATGGACTGGTGTATTTACCTTTCTTTCCTGCTTCCCCAACTGACTAATGCTTTACATTTATGAAGAATCACTTCTATCATTTTTTAAAATTTTATTTAAAGAGAGGGGAAAAATAAAGCAAAACAGAAAAAAAGGGTAGAAACAATAAAGAATTTTAAAAAATGAACAGTAAGAAATCACCAGTTGATACATTACATATTGTCTTCCTGGATGTAGTTGTTCAAGTTACAAAATCAGAGCATACAAAGTGGACATTCAAACAGTGAGGCTGCAAACAGCTCCATTCTCTGATCCAATGAAAACTTAGCAACATAATTATCAATCCTATGCCCTTAAATATACGTGCCGTTATATCCTTTAGAGCACTTGTTTTTCCTCCTTTTGCTTTTAAAGCCCATTATCTGTTTAGTTATATCATGTTTCAGGTTGTTCAGTACCTTGCTGATCTGTTTTGTTGTTGTTATTTACTTTTTTAATTTTTTTCTTATTATTTTTTACTTTATTATTTTATTTTGAAGGTAGTAAAATACAGCAGAACAAGACAGGACATAGCCAACTGAGGCAGTGCAGAGAAACTGGCACAGAACCTCACAGCAGGCCACCGGGACAACAGCAATAGGCACAATAGTAGATCTGGTTTTCTTCACAATAGTTGTTCCTTCAATCAGGCAGAGCAATATCAAGGAAATAACGAAATTACAAGAACAGAATATTGAATAGGGCAATACCATTGATCAAAACAGAACAAAACAGAGATTAAAATACTTGCCCTCAAAGAGATGGCAGAAGAAAATCCCCCTTATTTGCTATAATGCATATAGTCAAACTAGCAAGACATGCTCAGATCTCCGGCTCTCACTTGCTAGTGGGGGTGGGGTGGTGGGGTGGTGGGGTGGTGGGTGGATGTTTGATTCTTAGCCCGTGCCCTGGTAGGCTCACAGCCACCCACCAGAGGGGTGAACTGGCTGCCTGTTTTCCCAGTGCCCCAAGATCCAACATGGCGCATTGCAGATCTTAGGAAACGCTGATATGGTTCTTGCCCTGGGGCAGCCATGGCTTGCCAGGCCAAAGCCACTTAGCAGAGCAGTATGCTGGTGGCTGCCTATTTTCCCAGTGCCCCAAGGTCCAACCACTTATGTTATTTTTGGTACAGTTATCTTATATTTAGTCACCTGCCACATTCAGTTTAAAGACATAAAAAGACTATGTAAGCCTTTGAAATAGAATCAAAAGTGTGGTTTGCATCCAGGAAGACAATATGTAATATATCAACTAGTGATTTCTTACTGTTCATTTTTTAAAATTCTTTATTGTTTCTACCCTTTTTTTCTGTTTTGCTTTATTTTTCCCCTCTCTTTAAATAAAATTTTAAAAAATGATAGAAGTGATTCTTCATAAATGTAAAGCATTAGTCAGTTGGGGAAGCAGGAAAGAAAGGTAAATACACCAGTCCATGAGGATTTTACTTTTGCATCTCAGATTTATAGAGTAGATTCTACAGGTTCTGCCAGCCAACTCTCCCACCCATGACAATGGGGTTGGGGATGGGATAAAAGAGATCCTGTTGCTTGCCCTTCCTGCAAGACTTCCTTTCTTCCCTCTGAATATTTCAAACTTTACTCTTATTATAATATACTATAGGAACTTTCTTCCCTGTACTCCCCTGCCCAGCTCAGTCCTCCTCTACTTCAGCTTTTGGTAGCAGTGGTTTGCTTTCCCAACCTAGGAAATTTGTCAGTACAGTACCTAGATATAAGGATGGACTAAGCAATGTGTGTGAAGACTGTTACTGTTTGCGTCAGGTGCTCCCCCAAAGCTTCATGCAGTCATAGAGGCTGCTGAGTCTAGTGATTGGTTCATTGTCTAGCACTGGGACTGGCAGTGTGAGTGTTGCACCTACCCAGGGGCAGGTAGCCAGTGTACAATATGGGGGAAGAAAGGAGGCATACATGCTTTCTTTCTTTCTTTCTTTCTTTCTTTCTTTTTTTTGTCACTTGCAGCCACCATGAACTATTGCCCCTTAGCCATGCCACCCTGCCCTGGAGCCATCTGAATATGGACTAAAACACCCAAAAATAGTAAGCAAAATAAACCTTCCCTTCCTTCATTTTGAGCATCAAGTATTTTGTCTCAGAAACCAGAGAAAAGTAACCAAGATAAACACCTTGTGTGGCACAAAGTTATAGAGGAGAAGAGGAATGATACCAAAGGCAATGGGTATGGTCTCAACTTAGCTATTTTGTGAGCCTTGTCTGGTGTTGCCTGTCTGTGGGCAAGAAGACTGTTTACTTTTTAGGTCAATACCTCCTTAGCACCTGGATTTTGCATCTTAGGTGGAATCTAGCATGCTTGCCTGGGATCTAAACCAGTGCAACAGCTTCTAGGGGCACTGGTTTTTGAGCAACCCCATTGAAGGTTGGCCTTGAATTGGATCAACTGGCATCAGAACTATGCTGTGGACTTGATGATGAGTGGAGACCAATTGATGGCCATAGTCTTGACCTTCTTATACTGGTATTCATGCTGGATGGTACTCCATCCAGGATTACACATCAGTTGTGTTTACTTCTGTCTTAATTAGTTTTCTTATTGATGTGATGAAATACATGCCATCCAAAGTTAAAGCAAGGAAAGAATTATTTAGCTCACAGATTGTATAGGTTTCAGTCTGAAATCAGCTGACTCTAAGGCAGGGTGGCATATGGCAGAGGGAAAACCATTCATGGTGGTGGGAGATATCAAAAGCAACAAGAGAGGATGAGAGAGCAAGTCTCTTTTCATCTCTTAAATTGTATACTGGCTACTTGCATAGGGCAGGGGTAGCACTCAAACCCTTAATTCCAGCATTATATGAATCAGTCACAAGCTAGATTTGGCTGCCTCCAAAATGCCATGCCCCTAAGACTATGTGAGAATTTGGGGTGACATCCACACACAAATCATAATATTCTCTCCCTGACTTTCAAAGATTCATGTACATTCTTTTATGCAAAAGACATTTAGTCCACCTTGAAGAGTTCTCAAATTCCTAACAGCTTCAGCATTGTTGAAAAGTCCAAGTCCCAAGTCTCCTCTGAGATTTAAGGCAAACTGTTAGCTGTGAGCCCCTGTAAAAATGAAAAGAAAGTGGACCACTTCCAACATTCAATGGCACAAGATAAACATTTTTATTCGAAAAGTTATAAATACATATATACAAAGGAATGGGACCAAAGAAGTCCAAAATCCAGCAGGAAAAACATTGAATCCTGTAGTTCCAAGTGAAATACTGCTTGGGTGACTCCACCTCTACAGCACTCCTGGTGGTTGTAGCTCCCAACGCTTCTCTCTCAAGTCCACTTTGCTCCCTCCTTGCAATTTTCCTTAGATTGTTGCGGCAAAACCAGAACTAGTAAAGGAGTGACACCCAGGAAAATTTGAAGACAGTGGACAGCTTTATTTATACTGGTGATCTGACTGGGATCACTCCCAAAGAAGTCAGACTCCAAAGGCTCAGGGAGGGAGGTTTTTATGGGGTTGCAAGTGGAAGTACAGTGGTAAGTTGGGGATTGTTTCTCTTTTTATTTTAAAGAGAATAAAACCAAACAAAATAAAACAATAAAGCCAATAAAAACAAAATAATAAAAGCAGTACAGGACTTCAAAAAAAGATAATAGGAAATCAACAATGGCTACCATAATATAACCTCTTGTTATCTTCAAAATAGCTGCCCATAGCATCATGCATAATAGAATCAAGCAAAACAAATCAGAGTAAAAATCAATCAAAACTAAACAATAAAAATGATACAGGACTTCAAAACTAGATAATAGGAAATCAACAATGGCTTCCATAATATTTCTTGTTATGTTTAAAATAGCTGCCCATACCACCATATATAATAGAATTAAACAAAACAAAACAATAATAATGATACAGAACTTCAAAACAAGATAATAGGAAATAAAAAATGGCTACCATAATATATTTTATTTTCAAAATATCTGCCCATACCATCAGACATAATAAAATCAAACAAAACAAAACAGTATAAAACCAAACCAAACCAAACCAAACAATGAAAATTATACAGGACATCAAAACAAGATAATAGGAAATTAACAATGGTTACTTTCTTCCCTATTTAGACATTTCTTCCCCTTTCTCTTTTACAGTGTCTATTGTACATTTTGGATACCACTAACTCCTTCAGTATTAGGGAAACAGTACAGTGTTCACCCATGTGAGTCAGAACCATTTCACCCATGTGCATGATCTCAAGTTGCATCCATTTATCTACAAGAGTCTGAAGATGATCCTTCTTTGTAGCTCAGTAGCTTTCCATTGTATAAAAATACCATATCTTTCTTATGCATTCTGTGGTTGATGAGCAAGCTAACTTTGCTTTTTCCTGGTTTCCTGTCACATGGAACATTGTTTTCTCTCCTTTGACTTTCAGTCTGAATTTCCTTTTGAGTTAAATATGTTTCTTGTATACAGCATATTGATGGATCTTGTTTCTTGATCTACTTTGTCTGTGTTTGTTTTATTGGTGAATTGAAGACATCTACATTAGTGGTTATAACTGGCATTCATTGGCTCATCTCTACCATACTATTTTCCTGCGTGGGGTCCCTACTTTTCCTTTCCATTCAGTTGCCTACCCTGCTCTGCAATCCCCCTCTGATGCTGTTCCTGGACTGTAATCATCTTTATCTCTCTCTAGAACTCTTTCTAGGGTTAGTTAGGTGGTCATGAATTCCTTCAGTTGTTCTTTGTCATGGAAATATGTTAATTATTCATTAATTTTGAAGGATAGTTTTGAAGAGTACATCAATCTGGGTTGGAAATTGTTTTCTTTTGGGACTTGAAACACTTCGCTCCAACTTCTTGACTTGATGGTTTGTGTTGAGAAGTCTGCAGTGATTCTTATGGGTTTTCATTTATAGATAAGCTGTTTCTTTTCTCTACTAGCTTTCAATATTCTGTTTCTGTGCTGAATTTCTGGGATCTTGATTAGTGTATGTCTGAGTATAGATTTATTCTAGCTGTGGCTGGCTGGAGTTCTACATGCCTCAGTATGCCTGTATGTCAGGTCCTTTTCTCATGCTTGGGAAGTTTTCTGCTATTACTTCTGTAAATAGTCTTTTTATGTCATTTGTGTTACTCTTGCTTTTTTGCTTATATCTATCACTCTCAAATTATTTTTCTTTGCATCATCTTTCAGTCACTGAATTGTTATTTTCTGGTTTCTTGTTATTTTAAAGAGATCTTTCCTTTTACAATTGCTAGCTGCAATCTTGTCTTCAAGATCTGAAAGTCTATCTTCAATTTCATTCAAGCAATTTTGCCAGTTTTCAGTGGAGTTTTTAATTTCCTGAATATCTCTTTGAATCTGTTTCATGCATTCTATTTTTTCCTATACTGTTCATTCAATGTTTCCAGCATTTTCCTATGTTCTTTTTTAGTCTGTGACCCCTTAAGATACACTCAGCAATTCTAAAAAAGGTTGTCATTTCTTATTTTACCTGAGATATTATTTCTGATCTGATTTTTTTACAGCCACATGAAGTTGTTTCCTGAGTTCAGTTGCTATCATTTCAGAAATTTTGGGTATCTAACTTTCAATTCCTTCTATGTCTCCTGTGTGGATTGGAGGTCTGAGATTGTCTTTTGCTCCTTCATCTTGACATTTTAATGGGTTCCTCTGAACTAGCCAGTTGTGGGCTCCCACACACTTCCTGCATTGGCTGCCTATCCACAGTGTAGGGAAATGAGCCAGCAACCTGGTTTCTCCAAACCCAGGCTCCTGGGGAGGTGGTGGGACATGGAGGAGGCTTCTCCAGACCTGCATGGCTACAATGAGGCTTCCCTGACGGTCATGGGTGCTAGGGGGCAGAGCTGCTTCTTCTCCCAGCCTGCAAGGCTACACTGGGATGTTCCCTGATGGCAGCAGGCATGCAGGGGTGTTTCTGGCTGTTTCTCCTGGCCTGCACTGGCTGCCTGTGGGAAGTAACTGTCCCCAGTGGCAGTCAGCTGGTGCCTGGGGCATGTTTGGCTGCTTACTCCCACCCTGGTTGGCAAGCAAGTATCCCTAGTGATGGCTGGTAGGTGCATGGGGCATGTCTTGCCTGGGGATTGTTTCTTACAATGTGCATTATACCGATCAGCCATATATCATACTAACCAGCTGTTTTTGGGAAACAGAAGTAATGGGAACTATTACAGGAACTGAAGTAAACTGGAGATTACCTGGGCAACAAACAGAAACTGAAGTATAATAGCAGTAGTGGTGGTGGGGTGTTTGTGGTGGGGTGCATTTTCTGCTATTAGATGTACAGGTTCCTGGCTTCTCCATACTTCTGGAGTCTCCAGTGCACTTTTACCTTCACACTTACGACATCATGCTCTGCCCTCTCAAGGGCACACTTCCTGGCCTCCTAGGCTTTCTAAAATCTGGGTAGAAGCCTTTCTGACCCCACATATCTTGCATTCTGTATGCATCTAAAATCATACCAGGTGGATGATGCCAAATTCTGTTGCCAACTGGAGCAATAGCCAGGCTTCTCTCTCTCTCTCTCTCTCTCGGCTGTCAAGTGCCTGGATACAGGGCAATTTGAATCCAATTCTGAAGTACAAATTCTCTATGTTTCCACCATTCTGAAACATGGTTCTTAGTGGCTTTCTTCTCAAAGAAGTCTTTCATTTTTGCAATTTTAAGACTGCAAAGGGTAGAATTTTGTTGCTTCTTGTGATATCTTCAGGGCATCTTTTCTATTCTATTGTTCCTTCTCAGCTATCAAGACCTTCTCTGCTCTATAGTCCACAGCTTTCTTGGAGCTTCCATTCTGGCCAGACTCACAGTGTTTTAAATCATTCTGCCAGGCTCTTTACTCTTGTTTCTCAGTATAAATCTGCCTAAAAGCCCCATGGTCACCATGCCACTACCTCAATATGTGACTTCCTTGAAATGTCTTCTGCCACTGTTAATCTGTCTTAGTCAAGGTCTCTGGATGTGAGACATATGCAGAAAAACTTTCTGCTAAGCTGTAACACACATTGTCTGGAGTCCAACCACAAATGCAGTCCTTTTTCCCAGCAGAAATCTCCCAAACAAACTTTGTCTTTTGGCAAATACTATATATCTGGCTAAGTTTGATAAAAATATTCTTATTTTTGTGATTATTTGGTTTCTAATCAGCATTGGGATTGTTGCATTTTGTCTACTACACCAGATTTAAGGTTCTCTCTTGCTAACGCTCTCTCTGGGCCAGATCTGCCCAGTAAAGCAGGTTCTCAGGTCTAAATTTGCATTTTATAACATTGTTTTGTATGTAGTGAAAAAAACAAAACTGCCAACAAGTACTGGAAAATGTCCATTCTTTTCAATAATATTTGTGTCTCTGGAGCAGTCACACAATCATCATGTGCCAACTACTCCATGCTCACTCACCCCTAGTTCAATTTTTTTCATTACATCAGCTAGTTTTGAAGAATGCACAAAAGAAATTACACACTGAAAAGAGAGTTCTTTCTGAATATTCTCCTGACTTTCAGTAAACCACTGAAGCAAATTTGTAGTTGTTTCCCCTGGTAGAGGTTATGTTGGACATTCACACTGACACAATGGATCTTGGAAAATGTTCCTCTCACTCTGCTGCACCCTGGATGGTGCTTGCTAAGGATGGAAACAGTGGCCCCATTTCCTTCAGTGTTCAGCAGGTAATAGCCTAACAAAAGAAGGTGGAACACTAGAAGATGAAGAGAAAAAAGGTTTCTGCTCTGTAATGCTTCCAAACTCTGAGGTCATAGCATGGATCCCCCTCTTCCTTCCTCCATCTGGTTCCTGGTGTGAATTTCCTTCCCATACCCTGCTTCTGAAGTCCTGGTCTTAGTTACTTTCCCATTGCTGGAAAAAGATATTCAACACAAGTTTATTTAGGCTCATAGTTTTTAGAGGTTTCAGTCCACTGTCTTCTGACACCAAGGTAGGGCAGCATTCAGAGAGGTATGGCAGAGAATTGCTCATGGCATGGCATCAAGAAGCACAAAGAGAGATCAAGGGAAGAGGGAAGGAGATAGACCCTTCTAGGCCATACTCCAGGGATGGACCTCCTCTAACCAGGCTCAATCTCCCAACATTCCATTTAACTGTGAACTCATAAGTGAACTGATTCAGTGTGTGCATCACACCTCTGTGACTGAATCACCTCCCCAAAGCTTCACCTATAAGTGAATGAGGCTTTGGGAGGATATCCAGATACAAACCATAAAGTGATGCATATCCCATTTCCTCGCCCATCATCCGAAGTCTTAGTTTAGGTCTACTTTCCACTACTTCATTTGAGGGCCCGGTGTGTGGGGTTCCCACTCCACCTGCAATCCTGGTGTATACTGGTTTTACTCTTTCTCCATCTGACTTCCCTATTTATCTGAAGTTCTGCAATTCATTCTCTTTTGTCTCTCTCCATCTGTGTTCTTGGGGTGCATCATTTTCTCACTTTATCTGAGGTCGTGGGTGGATTCTCTCCCAAGCCCTTCCATCTGGGTTCCTGGAGTGTAGCTCCTTCCCACTCCCTCCATCATTGACTCTGGGGTGTCTCCTCTTTCCTGTTTCTCTGTCTCTGCTTCTGTAGGGTCTCTCCTGTGACGTCCTTCTTCCACCATCACCTCTGTGGAAATGAGTGCTCCCTGGTATCTACATGTCTGACTAAAGTCTTAATTTCCCAGGACTGCAGTGTCTTCTTTCTCACTCCACAGTCCTGGGTATGTTTATCCTACCTTCTTGGATCCTTTAAACTTGCCCTGTCTTGTAAGTGCCCTCATGAGAATGTCAAACAGCCCTCCTAGTGTACCACCTCTTGGCTTTCAGGAATGCTGAGGGCTTCCACTCCAAGTCTTTTCTCAAAGAGTCTTAACTCACAGAGGCTTTGGAATGCAAATTCCTCAGGAGTCAGTGCCCTGCCATGGGAATTCATGCAAACCTTAAGTATCAAAAAGTCTTAAATTCTCTTCTTTCCAAATATTACTATCAACTCAGGGATTTTTTTTTCTGGCAAGTCTTTGTTGAATTAACTCACCCATTACTGGCAAAGGCTATTTTTCCATGTGGCAGCTGCTAAGTGTGTTGACTTCTGTTTCCCAAACACATCCTTTCTTTATCGCTTCTTTGCATTTTCCTTTGTTTCTTTGAACTCTTTGTTAAACATCCCCTTAAGACTTCATGTAAGCATGGGTATAGAAAGATGAAATCCAGCCCTTTTCCTGTTCTGAGACTTTAGAACTCCAGAGTTCCCTACCATCTCACCATTGTGTATGGGTTGCTATGTGTTAGGTGCCTTTGGGCTCCTGAATTTCCCTGGTTAGGACACAGCTTGAAAAACTGTTCCTTCTTTTTAACTGGTGTCAGAACTGTCTTCTTTCTCAAAGCTTCAACATGCTGTATGGTCAGGTTTGTGCTTTTAAAGAACTTGTGTCATTTTTGTCTCTCCTAAGCTGTTAAGGGCCTTGTTATCATTATTCATAGCAAAAACAGTATTCCTATCACTTTTCTATTCATTTCAAAATAGCAGTGTAGTCCCTGTAAGAATTTGTAAGCAGATATACTACAATGTATTTTATACAAAGAATGATCAAAATATATTGTACTATGAATTTTTAAGTCCAACCAATCTAATTATAAAATAAACAAATGAAACCACCACACTCACACATACAAATATATAGGCCATCTATTTATTAAAAAATTTAGCTTTTCTGTTCAGATTATGATTTAAAATATTAAAAATCTCCTGAAGGCATAAGGGAGAGAGTTAATTTTGATGGAAACCCAATCTTCCATGGGTATTATCTTTGCTTTTTTTTTTTTTTAAGTTCTTTCTGACATTTTTCTGGCTTTTTAATTAGTTCCTCCAGTTCACACTCATTGCATCAGAAAAAGATACAAACATTTCATATATACATAAGAAAAAATGAACACAATTGTTTCCATTATCATCTTTAGCACTGCCATTCTACTTCATTTTGGTAGTTTATTAGATTCACATTCTTTTCCCTCATTAGGAGAAGGGAGATGTTTTGATACCCAGAAGAAAGAGTGGGTATTAGTGACATGTTATCTTTATAGCCTGCTAAATTCTTTGTGGGAGAGTCATTTCTAAATCTAAGGATCATATTATTGTTTCACCAGAACTATAGAAAAATACTCTACAATTAAACATTTTATAGTTACTGTTCAAGTTAGAACCTTTGGGAACAAAACAATAGACATACAATTAGGTGAAACAGATCCATCTAAAATTACACTTTTCTGAATTTTACAAAGTTCTATTTGCATAGCAGTTTGAACACCAGAGACATACCTGGAAGAAAAGTGATTCTATCATGCAAGTGCATGAAATCCTTCTGTCTACTCTAAAATATGATTTTCTGCTTTAAATTACAAGTGAGTTAGTTCACTTACCTGAAGGCTCCCCACACTGCTTTGTCTGCTGTGGTTTGTGTATAATTTCAGTGTCTGCTACAGATTTAGGGCAGTGGGGGGAACCTGTGGCGTGCATGCCGTGCGGGCTGCTTGCGTCACTGAACGTTCTACAAGGTTTGGCATCACCAGTCTACAGTGTTAAAGGCTCAGCTTGGCAGCACTGAGATGAGCTGTGGGTCTCTAAGAAGTGGGGCCCATGGTAGGTTGCTGGGGCACAGCTCCCTTTCTGAGGCATAGGGGATCCATCAGTCCTCCCTCTCGGCTCCAGCTGAGATGTGGCTGTTTTGTCCTGTACATTGTGGTCCTCCCAGGATGGGTCACCCTCTGCCACCTTCATCAAAGCCCAGACTGATAGAGCAGTCAGATCTTGGACTGTGAGCCAAACAACCTTTTCCTCTATAAAGTTGATAGCCTTGGACATTTCCTTGTAGAAAGGCAAAGGTTGTACACATTTTAATTTCAAATATAAAACGGTTTTCTTAGGAACTTCCACAGAGCATGTAAAGCTCTTCTTAGGAACTCTCTGGATGACAGTTGCTATCATCACTACCTCTGAGTGCACCAGGACCCAGACTGCACCATTCCGTCTCCGGTCAGGAAGCAGAGGCCCCGCTGAATTCCAAACCAACAACTCTCATTCTGAGATCAGTAGAAGGAAGGATTGTTCCTTCCTGTAATCTTCTACCCTTGAAAGGAATTCCAGAGACTCAGCTGCTGTTCAGGTGTGACTTACATTGATAGCTAACTGGGAAAAGGTTGGCAGTGAAGGTCACAGTGCTGACTCATCCCAGGGCAAGCCACCCTGCCCTTCCCTCCAGTGACTTTCTTTAGTGCTTTCCAAGGCAGGTGCTGGCAGCCCACCCCATCTCCTGAAAGCTAACTGATCTGCCTGATAACATTACATTTCTTTGTTATGAGTCAACTTTTTTCTGCTTCTAGGTATTTTTGTATTTTGCCATTTACTTGGGCCTATGTTTTAGAATTAGAAGGGTGTCAAAGTATGATTCTTCATCTACAGAACAGTTTCCAACCTTTCTTCTGTTACTTTTTAAAATAGCATTTTTCTTCATTGAATATAGCCTTTTCACATGACTACTAATTTATCAGTTCTGAATTATCTCATTATATTTAAGCATCATTTCAGGAGAAAGTAGGAGATAAGACCTAGCTGGAAAATAATCAGCCTTGAAAACTGAGATCAAAAATGCCAGCCCCAATCAGCCTGTCCTTGCTGATGTCAAGGAATCAATGCTGATTGCTTCCAGCTAGATCTTATTTTCAGGGAAAGAGGGTT
This sequence comes from Hydrochoerus hydrochaeris, assembly GCA_004027455.1. NCBI lineage: Eukaryota > Metazoa > Chordata > Mammalia > Rodentia > Hydrochaeridae > Hydrochoerus > Hydrochoerus hydrochaeris. Next base: position 848,234 of record PVLA01000055.1, read on the forward strand.
ACCTCAGCCTTCATTCCACAGTATCATATCTTCACTTCTTATGCAGCATTTCAACTTCAGCACTCATAGTTGAACCACTAGTTGCTTCCTTTTAGATCATTTCTTTGGCATCTATCTCCTAGAATTTGCTCTTCTTCTAACTACAGAAGAGAACCAAAATTCAAAATAAAAGTTTAACAAGATGATTTCTGAGCCATTAGTCTATTTCTGGATAGGCCATGGACAAATGTATTTCTGTCATTAACTCAACCTCCCCAGCCTTCTGTGTGGTGGAACCTGCACTATAGACATCACAACCGTGAGTGTGGGGCCAGACAGCTCTTGGTCCTTCGATTTGCCCAGTGTATGATGAAAGATTATAGTAAGGCCTTTTTTGGTAATGATCTGTCTATTCTGGGATAGGGGCCATCCCCTCCTTTCATCCAGCTGTATTTTCCTTATCCAGCAATTTGTCATATTCCCACCCATAGTTCTTCCTGCAAAAACAGCAACAACAACAACAAAAACCAAAACCAAAACCAAACACCACACAAAAATACCCTAAACATGGGAGTCAAAAATTGATTTTAAAGTAAAAAATACATGAAAACCCCCAAAGACTAATGCTAAAGACATCCCCCACTTCCCTTTCAGTACTATACGCAGGGAGGAGAGTGAGATTTTATATGTATCTGAGAGGGCAATATCTAGCACTTCCAGTTGCTTTTCACCTCCTGGAGACTCAGAACTAGAAATATAAGGCAAATAGAGAAAAGAGTCAAGAGAGTATATGCTACCAGAAGTAGACGATGACAAAAGCGAAGTTCAGCATGCACATACATTACACGTTTTCCCATCTTGTCTTGGAGACTTGAGTTTGGCAAGCATCTCAATTTTCATGTTGAGTTTTAAACTGAGATATGACTTGGCTAGTGGGTTTTTCTCCAAAATTTTACATGTTCCATTTGGTATTTATTACAAAGAGAGATTTGACAAGATCCTTTGTCTGCAGCCACTGGTAAAATCAAGGGCTAGCCTGAGAGAATCTCCGGGCACCTGTCCCAGATGGCAGTGGAGGTCCCTTCAGCCTAGGTTGAGCAGCTGTAATATGGAAAGGAAGAAGGACCTGTGAGTCACCCTCTGCTCAGGCCTGGGGTCTTACCAACATTCGGTAGCCAGCTCCTTCTGTGGGGCTGGACGGGTGAGTGGTGAGACCTTGTGAAAAAAAGGTGGTGGCCGATGTTTCCTCTGCTTTGTCTTCTATTTTATTTGTATTTCTCATAAAGCCTACAAATTGTATTAACCCTGTAAATAGCAGGGGTCAAAGGCTCTGATCATGAAATAATTGGTAACTTCTAATTAGCTAAGTTAAAGTTAAATGAAATGAATTGTGCAAAGGCAAAAAGATTCTTTTCCCCTCCTTTCCACATCTATAGATTTAGCTTGCCACTGAGTGAAACACACCCCTGCCCTCCCCCAGCAGTTTAGTCCTGAGGTCGGGTCAGCTTTCACCATGGCCTCAGTACCTCGGGTCCACCTTCAATGTCAGAGTTTAGTCTCCTGCCTCACGTACTTAATGCCTATTTTAAAGTGAACATATTTGAAACTCTTTTCTCCTAAAGAGATTTGAATTTCTGGAATCTTCTTATTGCCTCACAGGGTATTTTAGTTTGATGAACCCTGAGCCACTATTTTACCTAAATTCCTCCTGACATAAATGAAGAAATGGAAATTTTAAAAAGGGGGAACTAGAGAACTGTTATATGTAAATCAGATGCATGCTGAATATTATTCTAACAGCTCATATAGGTATTACTTATATTCTCTATTCATAATTTCATAATTATCTACCTATAATTTTTATAACATCCATCTACAAATTAACCTTCACTTTGTAGATAGGCATCTATTTAAACTTTTTCTACTAAGGCATAAAGTAAAGTACTTTAAAACTATTTTGGCAGACTTTGTCAAGAATTATTTTTATCACCGTGGGAATTAATGCACTTTTTCAAAAAACATATAAAAATAAAGGGTGATTAAAATCTAACTGAAGTAGTCAGGTTTTGGTTGATCTTGTATTTTCCTTGATTTAAAAGACAGTCTTAGTGTGCTTTATATCCATGAAGCCCCTGATATTTTAATATTAATGCATAGAATGTGGTTGCCTCAGAGTCCATTCTCTCCCTCCACAGTAACAGAAGACCTACTTAACTCTAGGTAGAAACATACTGAACCCCCTGCAAAGGGTATCAGTCTCCATGAGGCAATACAACAAGCAGACAATGTAGAAGACAAAGAGAAAAATCTGCAGTTGAAGGAGCTCTGGGGTGACCTATTGCTCTTGGCGGAACACAGGATCATGAGTCCAAGAGCCCATGGCTTTTATTGGTATCAGTCAGGGAGGTGGATCTGGCTTGTGGCAGAGTGCAAAGAAACTTTGCAGGCATGGTGCATAAGGAGAAAGACAGCATACTTGTACCAGTCACAGAGGCTCCTTAACGAGAGATGTAGCTAATAACTTGATGCATGCTAGGCTGGTACATTTACCTCAAGGAAGGTATAACATTTTTTTGTCCCATGGCCTCAGCTGAGATGTTATCTCATGTCTTAACCCTGAAAAGTCACAGCATCTCACTCAAGCCCCCATTCTAGCCATCAGCATGGGCAATTCTGACCAGCTTTGCTGCAATGAGACATGTTGGTGCTTCAGCAGGACTGGATCTCATCCTTATGGTCAATTAGGGAACATCTGCTTCTGTACAGCCAGCTCTACATATCTCAGTAAATTGGATTGAAAAAAGGGCAAATAAACATGGAGACAAGGGCTTCATTTCTCAGGAGAACACAGCTTGGCAGTTTCCCACAGAAACACAACCAACTAAAAGATTACCTTTTCTAGCCTCCTCAGTATTCCAGAATGAATCCTAAGATGTTAACAAAGGCATTGGTTGCAACCAGTTAAAAAGATCTTTTTCTCCCTTTACCACTCTGGCTCTCTACCTGAATCATGATTCTGGTAGATGGTGGTCCCGAGGACAGAATGATTCCCCTATGGTCTTAAGAAACTATCCTGTGTCTGTAACTACCACAGATGAACTTCTAGACCAGAGAATAAATCTTCATGCATAAACCTCTGTTTCAAATTTCTAGTACCAGCCACAATGCCCAGCAGATGGAAGGACTTAGTAGTGTAAAGTGTGTTCTGTAGTTTTGAGGTTTTCTGGTGCTGTGCAGGCATCACCTGGGAGGGTTGGAAGGAGAAAGCAGGATTTTCAAATCTTCTATGGCTCTAGAATTTAAGATGAGAACATATCTAATTCCATCTGTTTTATTATTTAGACATCTGCATGACCTTTCATTTGAACCAAGGTTCCATAGCTTAGAGTGGTCTGAAAAATCACTCAGCTCTAGAACAAGGCTCTCATTCTATTAATTGCTAGAACAATGACTGTGTTTCAGCATTCTTCTAAGTGCTTAACCTATAATAAATCAATTGACTCTCAAGAATGCTGTGAAGTAAAGTGCTATTAGCATTCCCAGACCACACAGGAGGAAACCAAAGTATAGAAAAATTAAATAATTCTCAGAGGTTTCTCATCTTGTAAGTGGCAAAGCTGAGACTCAAACCTTGGCAGCTTGCTTCAAAATCCAGGTTTCCAAGCACCAAAACATCATATTGCTTCTACAACTGACTACTAAATTAAGGCCCATGGAATATAAAATTTCCAAGTTCCAGTAGAGTTACACTAACCTTTACACTACTGTCAAACATAACCACAATCCCCTCAGTTTCTGGGTGATTGGCTATTGGTGTCCCATGGAGAAGACCACTGAGGTGAGCTGCTGTTTGTGGGGTCTCCTGGAAGTCAGAAGTGTTGGTTAGGTTTCCTGCAGCAGGAGTACCCCTTCCCAAGCTGGGATTGGGAAAGTGCCACCAAAAAGAGAATGATGAGAGAAGCCATGTGAAATATACATATTTTAAATTAATATATTTAAAACTGTGACAAAATATACCTAACAAAATTTACCATCTTAATCATTTTTTCAGAGTACAGTTCAGTAGTGTTAAATATATCTATACCGTTATGCAATCAATCTCGGGAGTCTTTTTCCTTTTGTGAAGCTGAAATCTGTATCCGTTCCACAACAGCTTTCCTTTTCCCAGTCCCGGCAGCTCCAGAGGGGCTGTGATTAAAAATAAACCAGCAAACACCCCAGGAACTTGAGAGATTTCCCAAACAGAGGAACCTGGGCAACTGTCTTGCCGCTCTCCGCCGCTGTTCCAGGAATCTGTTGCTAACAGTTGGTTTAGGAGAATTCAGCTCTTTCTGAAATGAATCATACGAAGCATAAATCCAGCTTCTACACGATGACACTACAGACAAAAGGCGTGCAGATAAGCAACACTTCTTTGCATAGGAGGAAAACATTTTAAAAACATTTCCATGCAACAAAAGCGCACAGTAACCTAATATTAATTTTTTCTGACTCTTTTCTTTTTTGAATTTTTTAAATTTTAAAAAAAATGGAAAAAAAGGATTGAAATGATACAGAGTTTCAAAAAAAGGTGGGGAATTAACACTAGTTAATATATTTCACACTGTTATCTCAGAACTAGTTGTTCAGGTTGCAAAATCTAGATATAAAAATGATCAATCAAACAAGGACAGCACAAACTGTTCTTTTTTCTTGAATAAGCGAACTACAAGGCAGCCACGGGCACTGGGTAGAAAGCATGAAAACAGCATGGTGAGAGTTCAGTGGGAAGCTTCGGGGAACCTGGTCCCGGCGGGTGGGGGACACCGCTGAGCAGGTGTCAGGAGTCACACAGGTTAGGGGTGGATCACAAGTCAGACAAGGTGGAAAGAAGAACTCAGAAATGTTGTCCATGGGAGAGAGACAAGATACTTAACTTACACCTACTTGAAATTCGTGAGGAAACCTGGAACAGGAAAAAGAACAACCATTCCAAGATATGAATGGAGGAGACATTGCTGAGACCTGGGGAAGGGGAGCGCATTCCCATTACTGCCCGTGTCCTTCAGAAGGGAAGTGGGAAGGAGGGCTGGGGGAGGAGAAGGAGATGGTACTTGCAGGCTTGCTTGGGGAACTGGGACACTGCAGATGGTGGGCGCAGAGAGGCTTTCACTTGACTCTACTGTGGCTTTAACTTTGAACACTTGAGTGCATTATCTATTAAAAATATGGTTTTAAAAAAAAAAAAAAGGCCAGGGATTTAGCTCAGTGGTGTAAGTGCCTGCCTGGCAAATGCTAGGTTGTGAGTTCAATCTCTGGTACAAGAAAAATAAAAATAAAAATAAAAAAGTAAGAGTCCAGCACTCAGTAGGCTGAGACAGGAGGATTACATTACAGCAAGTATGAGGTCAGCCTGAGGTACATAGCGAAGCTCCATCTCAAAAAAAAACCAAAATTAGAAATGCTCGTTACATGATAGATCTCTCATACTATGAACCATCTTGTAGGCCTCAGGTGTAGTTTTCTATTTATTCATTTTTGTAGGAGCAAAGTTCCTCCAGGGCTATGTTGGTGAAGCTGAGGCTAGAATACCTCAGGGCCTGGTCCGTTGTCTGTGTTCTAGTGAGGCTTTATGGGCTGCTGTCCCCTGCTGATCCAGGGCCCCAGTCTGCCCTGTGTCAGGTGGGGCTGTGTCAGTGACCTCGCCGGGGTGCAGAGTACAAGCGCAAGGCTGGCTGGGAGAGGACAGCAGCGCTCTGAGGGAGCAGCGAGAGCGCAGACGCCGAGAGAAGGAGGAGGCTGCGGGGCCCAGGATCCCCAGGAGAAGCCTTCTGGGAAAGGTGCTCACAGGCCCCTGCTGCTGTGTGCAGGCTTAATTGGCATATTCTGGGCAGGTGAAGGAATTTTGGGCTTTATTATTAATACTATTTTGTTGAGAAAGAAATTTTAAATTTAAATAACCTCAAGCATTCTGTGATTCTTTCTTTATTAGAAAAGGTAAATTAGAAATTTAGAAAGCCAAAATAAACTGTCAGAAAGACCAAGCTGCCGTTTCCAAGTTCCCCCATCCCATGGGTCTCCTGAGGAGCTGGGCTCTGCATGGAAGTGGCTTCAGCCTGAAAGTCTTCATCAGGAAGTGAGGCCCAGAGCTGGTGTAAAGAAGTCACCATGGGGAAGGACAGGGGTGGGGACAGAGCCAGGGTCCTCCTGCCCGGCAGACCCCAGCTTTGGGGACAGGTGGGAATTGTGTCCCTCTGTACCCCGAGCACTCTTGGATTACACCAACGCCATGACCATCTGACTCCAGGAAAATGTGTGGTAGTTATCAAGTTTCTAACTCTTTTGACATTTTAAATCTTAGGAAAAATGATTTCATAACTATTTAAACGAGAAGTCGAGGGTTGATGAATTAGATACTGTTCATTTTCTGTCAAGGGAAGCTAGGAATTTATCTTTTATTTTTAGTTTAACCTAATATTATTCAAAGTATTTCATGAATATTCTTTTAAAGTCAAGTAGTTATTTCCTGACTTCTTTAAGAAGTGAGAACATTTTGTTCTCTTCAGCTGCAATCTGTGATATTTTCAATATTTGGGGTTTTTAGTTTTCTTTTTACCACTGCATTTCTAAATAAGAATTATATTGCTACTTTTGGCCTTTAGACTTCAGATATTACACAGATTCTGACTGTGTTTTTAGGTAACATCTCATTCTCAGCTTTTAGTTGGATCAACATTTGATGCTTACAGAGTCATAGGACATCAACGATAAACTCTTGTGACCATCTTTTTTTGTGAGTTGATGAGTGATTTATTTTGCTTTGCTTCCTTCTGAAAATCTAATTTTGGATAGAACCTTCTCTGGGGATCAAATCTACAGACTGGTGCATGTCCATAAGCACCTTCCCCTGTCACCCAGCACATCTGGGGCCGTCCTGTGAACATGATGTTAATTTATCCCCAGATCCTCCTAAGAAAAGGAAATCTCTTCTCAAGGAGTTCAAATACAGCCCGTGACATGCTGATTCGATTATTTATCCTGGAGACATCATTTGTGGGCATTTTCATGTCCGGCGTGTTCTCCTGCAGTTTGACTTCCATGCTGAGGCCCATGGAGCCCTCATCCACCCCTGGAAGCTTCCTGTCTTCCATCTGGAGCCTGGGTTTCTTGGATTCCATATCTTGTTCCTCCTGATCTTATCCTTTTGATCTATGGGGGCTCACCCAGGAGTAACAAGTTGGCCCCGAGAGTACAATTGCTTGAGACTTTTCACACCAGAATCTGTCTGTACTCTCACACTTGAATCCTTGGGCGAGCATCAAATTCTCTGTGGGAAGCCATTTCTGACAGAGTGCTGAGGGCTTTGCTAGCTTAGCACACTGTGTGAGGGCTAGCTGTTCCTGTCGCAGTGTCTGATGTAATCCGTCCAAGTCTTCATCCTGAAATGATTATGGACTCACAGGAAGCTCGAGAAAGTGCACACAATTCCACGTCTCCCCCTCTGTGGGGACAAGGGGCAGTTGAACACCACAAAGCATGCTATTTTTAAATTCAGTGTCTTTTCAAGTGACCTCATTTTCCTTTTCAAAGTTTCAGGTATGAGCTGTCCCCTTACGTGACATCCTGAAACTGCAATGAGGTGACTTGGGGAGGTTTTCTGCTTCCTCCTCTACCTACTGGCTGTGCAGTGGGATGCTTCCACCTGGAGGTTTAACTTAGTTTCTCTCATTATTTTTCTCCTCCAATTTCATTGCTATTCACTCTGCTTTCCCAGATTTTATTGTTCTATTTTTAAAAATTCTATTTAATAGGTTTTCTGAATAACAACTTTTTTAAAACCTTTTCCTGTTGTCTATGTCTTTTTGCTTTTACAGATATTTTCCTCAATTTTATCTTCCTATCTTTTTTTTGTTTTGAATGTGATTTAAATTTCCACGAGTGTCTTTGAAAATTATCCCCCTCTTCCACTGCAGAAAGCAGCAGCTTTTTGGAATACACACCTCAGAGGACATTCATGCTGTCACCTGCCACACATATGTCGCTTTTCCTGGGCTCTCTCTTCCGTGGCCAGGATGTGAGCACACAGCCTGGGAACTTAGCATTTTATTGAACACATGGCCATCCAGGGTTCTCAGTTCCTGACTAACCATGAGCAGCCCTGGGGTTCTCTCTCCAGGGGAGCTCCGTGAGCATCTCTCTTCTCCGTTCTCTGGAACATAAATCTGTGGTTTTCTCTGTCACCTTCCTCTCTGGCAACCCCCTTCCAGCGGTGCTTAGATGTTAACACCTTAAACATTTAAATCACTGCCATTTAGAGAGGATAAGGAATGAACCTAAGTTCAGAGTGCAAGACTTACCTGAGAATGACTGCTGTTGAGTTCAATATAGAATTACTGCAAGTATTTAGGAAACATTTTGATTTGGTGTTTAATCTTTTATAAACATATCCACATGAGATTTTCTTTTAAAGCAACTTTATCTGACTATCTTAGATCTAGTCATAGATAATGATTTTTCTGTTATAAATTGAAAATTTTTCCCTCACCTTATTTTCTGGTGCTACTAAATTTATTTATATATAACTTTAATTGTTTATTTTCTTTTTGTTTTACTTCCCTGACTTGTCTTTGTAAATCATTTAAAAATAGTTTTAGCCATTTCTGTTATTTTTCTCAGTATATAATTTGATTTTTTTATGTAAATTGGAAAAAAATTTAAATGTCATTTAATTGGTTATGTTAATATATATGCATTGGTTTAGTATTTCTTGATAATATAGCCATTGATTTTCTCCCATATACATAGTTTGATTATAGTTTTTATATAGAAACACTGTGTTGTATAAAAACAACACAGCCTCTTCTCCTTGGTTTAATTCTGCTTTATTTAAAGTTCAAAATGAATACTTAATGTTTTAAAGATTCTGCTTTGGTATATGCTGCTTTATTTATGTGATGGTTTTTATTTGATGATGACATCTTTAATAGATTCCGACCACAGGCCATCCTTGCTTTCCAGCATCTTCACAGTGAATCTCCCTGGTCGCTTGGTCCCTCCGTGGAGGGAGTTTCAGTCCCTGCCCATCCCATGGCTCACAGTCTTGGGCAAGGCCTCCACTTGTAAGGTCTAGCATCCACGATCTCCACCAGCTGCCGCTGGCCACCTCAGCCTGGATTCTGTGACTGAGAATAGCCCTCCGTCTATTTTCCAGCACTGGCACATTGTTCCTTATATACGTACTGTCAGAATCTGGAGCACTTGTGTTTAAGACTTATTAGTTATATAAATTTGGCCACAAAGTCTTACTTTCCATCTCTTTCAAAATTCTGCTTAAGTTTTTTTAGAAGAATGAGATATAAGCACGCACCCTTTGTAAGGAGCTCAGAGATGACAGGACTGAGAAGGAGTCCTGCAGACCTGAAGAATCGTGAGAGCTGTGTATTTCAAAGAAAGTGCGAGATGGCTGCTTATGTTGCCATTATTCATTTACTATCAACATTCTGATACATACACTAAAATTTCCATCGACTTTCTGAAATAGACTGACAAAAATATATATATTACTTACACGATCTGTTGTTCTCTAAGAAGACTTTCACTTTTCTACCACCTTATCTATAATACTGTAATAGCCTTATCAAGGAAGTTGCACAGAAGAACTTTTATAATGTCTTATAAAAACCATTTTCTTCCATAAAAGCTCTTATTCTGCATGTACTCTAATACCCACATATGCAAAAGAAACTTTCCCTTCAAGAGAAGCCAAGGCTAACCTCCTCTGAAGGTTTGTTACAGCGACTGACCTCCTTCCATTCCTTCCCTTCCAGTGCCACCTGCATGAGGCAGGGCCGGGTGAATTACGGCAGAAAATTAGAGATATTGCAGTTTTGTTAAAAACTTAATTTATTTCCCCTCTAAATGGGAAGAATGACTACTGAATGACTGCTCGCATTTTCTCTAGTCATCTTTCAAGGTGGCTTAGTCATCAAAGATACATGAACACAGGCTTCAGACTCAGGTATGCACTTCTGCCACGTGTTTCCCTGCGGGATGGAAAAGCAGACCTGTCCACAGAGGTGCACATGTGCAGCCTGATAAAGATAAATTTTGTTGTCCTGGGAAATAATCACACTGCTCGGCCAGGAATCAGCAGGGCTCTGAGGCCCAGTGACCGACCGTATGAGGGACGTGAGCCCCTCGAATGTGGCCCATGGCACATGCTGTTCTGGGTGCTTTTCATTTTCTTTAAATGGCTCAAATGAGAAGGCAGGCAGGACAGAGAGAAGATAGGCACAGGAACCAGGCGGCTCTGGGACTGCTTTGTATTTTATCTTTTAACAAGGATATAAACTCCCCAGACCTCTATAAACAGCAACAGGCACTTCCTTTTCATCCTCTGTTTTCCTCTTCCCTCGTTTTGTGCACCATGCTGGTCCTTTCACACAACACTGAGGGTTTAGGGCTGAACGGGGACCTGAGAAGGCAGCGAGAAGCTACGGACTGCACCCTCCCTTTGATAATAATTAGGGAGGGGAAGGATAGGAAACACGCAGTATCGCTAAGCTCTGGCCATAATGAATTCTTGCTGGGAAAGAAGGGCACTGACTGACAGCTTCTGCGATAGAAAAAGTCCTTTCTTTCAACTCTGAGGCCACGTGGGCGCAGCTCCAAGGTCCACTCCTCAGTGCAGGCTCTGACTTTGCCTTCTAGCATATTAGGGACTTAACCTAGCCCCCATGTCCTGTAAAGAGTTTCAGTGAAGGCTTAAATAAAAAGAGACAATGGAATATGGCTTTTGGAGAATCCAGGGAAGTCAGAATTCTCTGAGAGTGAAGACCCTAAGTTTTCTAGATCACTCGTATGTATTGGGTTTCCACAGGCTGTTGGGGTGCAGGAAGAGGAGGGTACATCTGAGGCAAAAACCCGTGAAAGTAGTCAGGACAAAGGCAGTAAATCTTGCTAATTAAGAGAACGGTGTGATCTCTGAGGTTAACAATCTCATTGCTCTGGAGTTGGGAGCACCAGCAGCCCACAGCCACAGCGCCTCATTACTGCATCTGGGCAGGCCTTGAAGAGGAGCTTTTGGCGCCTCTTCATTCGGCAGCTTAACCCTGTACTGCCCAGTCTCCATCACTGGGGGATCATTACTGCATCATCCTTCACAGCCACGGAGCAGGGTAGTCCCAGGAAGCAAGCAGCTTTCCCCACCCGCTTCCTGCCGGTTTGGTTTGAGACTATAGCATCACATTGGAAGGTGACAGAGTGCCCTGGTCACATGCTTTTGAAGGCCAGAGATATTAATTTTTGTCATATAATCACCCTCTCAACTCAGGTCTTGGTTCATGTTAGGTCAAAGATTCCTTTTGCAAAAATCGTTAGGATTACAGCTCTCTTCTTCTATTAAATTGCCTTTTGCTTGACCCATCATCTTCTTTCTTGATTTTCTTTTCTATCTTGATGCTGTCTGAAAACTTGGGCTTCAGTAGGGACACTGAGTAGGAATTTGTTGAAAGCAGCAAGGAGCTTCCAGGATACAGTAATAAGTGCTGCAAACCTACAGAACTCTGCACATACAGCCTGCCATTTAGCGCACTTTTGGGACAGTTTATTATGCAGAGTACTGGGCCTTATCCACTTCCACCGGGCAGGATTTCTGCCATCGCTGTGACCAGCAAACAGCTAACATAGTGCTTTGACGTCACTCCTCTTTCGGGTTCCTGTTCTGTGTTACTTGGGATGCGCATTGAATACCTATAACCCAGAACATGAAGCATCCCTATGCCGTGTGGCCCGGGGAGCCTGAACTGAGACAGCAGATGTGCTCAGGTCAGGGCCACCATGCCTGCAGGGCCAGTGAGCAAATAAACACAGAAGGTTTGAGATGTGTGTGGCACACGCTGGCCACAACCCCTTGCACGAGTCCATCAAGTTGCAGGGAAGGTTAGGAAATACGACATCCAGAGAGGCACCTATCTGCCCAGGCTAATGAGAGTTTTTAAAAATTATTATTACATAAAGAGACCATAGCTGTCAGTTTCTGCCTGATGGACCTTGGACAACAGCAGTCCTCCCTCAGCTTCTTCCCCTCCCGCTCATCCCCGCACCGGGCTGTAAGGAGAGTGCTGAGGCTGGGCCTGCAGTGTCCAAGACCAGGCAGTTCAGGTGTCCACAGAAAAGAGGCTTTTCTGATGCCAGCTTTGGTAACTTAACTTCCATTTCTTTTTCTGTCGCTTAACTGGTTCGGAGCTTAGGTGGAGAGGCAGGCGTGTACGGGGCGTACTGGAGCTCACAAGTTGGTCTGTACAACCACTTATCCCCGGCGACGCTGCGCTATGCCTTCAATACACAGCTGCTGTCTTACTTTCACACTGTGCTTTCTTTCATTTCTACTTTCTTCTAGGGCGGTAACTGCTGTTTTTGTAATATTGATGTAAGCATTTTCATTGTATATCCATTCCTTAAAATGTTTCTTTGTTATGTTAAGTAAATCTTTTTATGTTTAAATAAATCTTTTATAGATCATATAAAATGAATTTTCTTCTAGTCTGTATGTGCTTATGACTTACCCAAAGTTATGGATGACTGTTTTTGATGCTTATTATTTAAAAACTCTTCTTTCTATTGTATAGTTGGATTTGTAAACTTTTGTTAAATTTTCTTTCCTTTTTTTTTTTTTATCAGTACCGGGGATCGAACTCACAACTGTGTGCTTACAAGGCAGGCATTTATGCCACTGAGCTAAATCCCCAGCCCCTCGTTAAATTTTCATACTGGGGATTTTAAGAGTTTCTATTTATTCCATTCTAGTAAGTAATTTAAAATTTAACATTTTATTATATAACATGTATTAAAAAATTCACACATCATATTTTACTTCTCAAACTATTACAAAATAAGTGATTGCTTGCAGCTGTATTTTCATCATAGAGGTAAAAATAGAATATTATTCAGACACGGTCTTCGTGGCTCACAGCGGTTTCACCCCCACTCTGAGCCCCGGGACGCAGTGGCCATCAAAGCCCCTATGTCTTTGTTTGTTTGTTTTAAAGAGGAAAAACAATAAAAAATAATGATATGAAATTTCAAAACAAGATAGTAGGAGACTAATAATGGTTAATACATTGTATATTGTTACCTTCAAAGTAGTTGTTCATATTACAAGATATAGGTATGAAAAATTGATCAAATAATATAAACACAAACCTTCCTTTTCAGTGAACTAATAGAAATGAATAGTATAACTATTTTAACTATCATATATACATATATATTTTTCTTTTTCCTTCCTTCTTTTCTCCATCTAGTTTCTCTTTTTGAACAGTTTCTTCCCATTTCACAATATCCATTGTACATTTTGGATCCTATTTCATTCTTTCAACTTCTTACATTAGAGAGACAATATGATGTTTACACATGCAAGTCTGATTTATTTCACTTATAAGCGTGGTCTCAAGTTGCATCCATTTACCTATAGAAGTCTCAAGTTTATCCTTCTTAATAGCTGAGTAGTATTTCATTGTATAAAAGTACCACATTTTAAAAATTCATTCCTTGGTTGATGGGCATTTGTTTCCAAGATTTAACTATTAAAAATTGTGCTGTTACAAACATGGGTGCACATATATTGCTGTGGTATAATGTTTTCAGTTCTTCTGGGAAAACACCCAGAAGGCAAATAGCTGGGTCAAATGGAACCTGTAACCCTAGTTTTTTAAGGCATCTCCACAGATTTCCACAGAGGTTGCACCAGTCTACACTCCCACCAACAGCTGAGAAGGGTTCTTTTTTCCCCACAGCCCCTCCAGCATTTGTCAGTGGTTAATTTCTTCATGGTGGCAATTTTTTCTGGAGTGAGACATAATGTCAGTGTTGTTTTAATTTGCATCTCTTGAATAACCAGTAATGTTGAACATTTTTTTGTGTTTACTTGCCATTTGTATTTCATCTGAGAAGTACATATTCATCTCAGATGCACATTTTTGGATTGGGTCTTTAATTTGGGGGGGGGTCTGATTGTTTTCAATACTTTATACATTCTAGATAAAAGTGCTTTGTCTGAGGGACAGTCCTTTGTCTGAGGCTAAAATTTGTTAACATGCATTGGGTTCTGTTTTCACTCTGCTAGTGATTTCTTTAGATGTGCAAAAGCTTTTAATAAGATGAGATCTTAGTTGTTGAGTCTTTGAAGTATTTCTCACACAGTTTGGGTTTTGTTCATAATGTCTTTACCTATATCTATGTCTTCAAGATTTCTACCTACTTCCTCTTCCATATATTCAGTGTTTGTGTTTAATATTTAGATTCTTGATCCATTTTGACTTTACTTTAATGTATGGTGATAGCCATGGGTCCAGCTTTCGTCTTTGGCATATGGAAAGCCAGTTTTTCCAACATCATTTATCTTTGTTCCAGTGAACATGTTTGGCCCCTTTGTCAAAGATAAGGTAGTTAAGTGTGTTTGTAGTTGTGTCTGCATCTTATCTGTTCTACTCATCCTTTGGTCTGTTTTTTTTTTTTTTTTTTTTTTTTTTTTTTTTTTTTTTTTTTTTTTTTTTTTTTTTTTTTTTTTTTTTTTTTTTTTTTTTTTTTTTTTTTTTTTTTTTTTGCCATTACCATGCTGATTTTATCCAGTAGCTTTGTAGTATAATTTCAAGTCAGGGATTGCGATGCTTTGCCTTTGTTGCCCAGAATTGGTTTTGCTATTCTAGGTCTGTTCTGCAAAATTCCTATGTCTTGTCCTGATTCCATGTTCATTTCTTTTTATTGCATGTTCACTGACATGTAAACACCTTTGACCATCCTCGGGGATAGATATTTATATTTAATCATGGTTTTAGTGAAAATTTCCTTAATTAGGAGTGAGATTTAGAATATATCTCATATATTCATTAATAATGGAATTTTTAAAATAAAATACCTATTTATTTCATTTTTTTCATTTTTTAAATGAGGCTGTTTACTATTTGTCCATTAATCCTTTGATTTTTAAAATATATTTTGAAAACAAACCTTTTGTCAGTAATTGTGTCAGACACTTTCATCCAATTTGTCTTTGTATCCTACTAAACATCTTTTGCACAAAAATTTATATAATGACCTATATGAATTTGACATGATTTCCTGGGTTTTGCTAAGAAAGTCTTTTTTTTGTATTGCTGATTGAATCCATAGCCTTTACAGTGGGCTACACCTCTAACCTCTCCCCACCCTTGTTATTTTAAAACCAGGTTTTGCTAACTTGCCCAGGCTGGACTCAAGCTTGTGATCTTCCTGTCTCTGCCCAATCCAGAGTGTTGGAATTACTGGCACATGGCTCCACGAGTAGATTAAGGAAAGTTTTCATGTCCTGAATTTGTACAATCACCCTTATTTTCTCCTAAATATTGTGGGTTTTAAAATTTAAATTAAACTTAAGAAATCCAGGGGTTTCAGCCTCCCCCAGACAAGGGCCTTGGTCTTGGGATCATCTGGTCCCTCCTTTAAAATCTGTGTTCAGCCAGGCCTCCGGCTTGGACGGTACTGGGCTGTGGCGGGCCGCAGGCAGTGGGCAGCCGCGGAGCCTCATCGGTTCCAGCTGTGCGGCGCCTGCTGAAGCGGCCACCGCGCGAGCTCCCCTCCCGTCCCGCTGGCTCACAGTGAGTTAGACTCGGGGAGCGAGCGCACACCCATGGTGACTCCCACCGACCCGGGTGTGTGCGTGTGCGCGTGTGTATGGCACACGCGCGCCTGCGCGCGCAAGGGCTCTAGGCTGCACACTGCTTAGAAGAATCTAATGCTTGAAGCTGTCAGTGTGCAAAGAGGGAAAAATCGCCCAGCGCCCTAGCAAAGCACTTCCTGGTGCCGGGAACCCAGCGTCTGCAGGGAAGCGCGCAGATGCCAGCCCGCGATCAGCGCGGGGAGTCTCCTGCAGGGGGCGGCGGCGCAGCCAGCCGAGCAGGTGCCAGGTGGGCCTTGGGGACTCAGTGCAGGTGCCAAGGAAACAGGCTCAGGGCGTGGGGGAGAGGAGGCAGCGGCCTTAGGAAGGCTGTTTTGGGGTGCAAAAAGGAGGGCGACCTGGAAATTGGAGGAAGGGATGGGTAAGGCCGCAGCCTTTCTAGGGCAGGATAGGAATGGAAAGCTAGGGAAAGCTGGCATCCAAGAAAGCAGATTCCCTTCCCTGCGGCAACCCGGAGGAAACCCTGGGGCTGAGGACCAGAAAGCAGACCAGTCACTCTGGCAGCCCCTGCACAGGAAGTGAGGAGATTGACATCTTTGGAGGTAAAAAGGAAAAAACAAACAAACTTGACATGCAATTCTCATACAGAGAAGCCTTACATTGAAAGTGACGCTGCACAAATAGATAATGACACTGCACAGTATTTCGTAAAAACTTACGGGGAAAATTGCTACCATAAAACAAAATAAAAGTGAAACAAAAGTAAAACACAGAAATAAAAATAAAAAAGCATCTGAAAATATGCCAAACCATTAAGAAGCAGCAATGCAAAAATTCAGAAATAGCTTAAATGGCAAAAACGATATAAAAAGATGTCTTGGAGAACTGAAGAAAAAAAGACAAAATCATCTTCGAAGTGAATATAACTAATTGGTACTCAGCAGAGAGTACAGTGGATTATACAACAAAGGGACACAGATGATACAAATGAGGACAGTCAAGAAACCTTAGAAATAAGGTAGAAAATGAGAAAAATTGATAGGCATAGAAGAAGTATTGCATCAATTTAATAAATATTTATCAGTGAAGATTCTAAAGAAGAATACAAATAGAATGGGGAAGAATTAATATTTCAAGCCACAATCAAAAAAATTTTCCTGAGGTGACAGAAGAATGAACATAGGAGCCAGTTAGTCAGTTTGTGGAGTGCCCAAGCATAACAATAAAACAGCAACAACTAAACTCCTTTGGGGCTCCTGACTATGGACTAAACACTTCCAAAGGAAATTCAAGTAGATGGGCAAGTGACTGATCAGCAGCAGTATTTGATATCAGAAAACCATGTGGCAAGATCCACAGACATTCGGGGACAAAATGAACTGAAGACACCCTATCAGGTCAAGCCATCTCTGGATCAAGACCAGAAAGCAATCATTCTGAATGTGCAAATTGTAAAACAATATAGTGCTTGTGAGTTTTCCCTGGTGAATCTTTCAGAGTGACAATTGGAAAACCATAGCAGAAAGATTGATGTTGAACACTGACTATAGGAAAGGAACGTATTATTCTATACTAATGCCTGAGTATTAAATTCGCTCGTGGTGCAGAAAGGACAGCTGGTGGGGGACAGAGAAAAATGAGTGAGGGAGAAAAGAGAGCAGGGAGATAGACTGCCTCACAGGTAATTGGGAAGGGCTATTGAGCGGAGGGAGGGCAAAGCCTTTGCATCCTGCAGAGTGCAAAAATACAGAATGCTTTGGCTCTATCATCAAACATCAGGTATAGCTGTGGTGCGTAGGGTGGAGCTCACCCCGGACTGGTGGGGCTCCCTGCTGCTGTGTGGCCTTGGTCCCTATATCCCTCGTACCCCCTTCTCTGTCTCTGCTCCCCAGAGTGATAAATGGAGCTGCTTCACTCTGCCATGCGCTCTGCCACAAGGCTCCTGCTTTGGAGCCAGGTGATCACAGACAGAAAGCAAATTAAATCTCTTCTTTAAATTGTAGGTGTCAAGTGTTTTTGTCTCCATGACAGGAAAGCTGAGTAATTCAATAAAACCATTGAAAACTGGGATATCTGATGTCCAGTGTTGGAGAAATACATGGTCAGTAATAGGAAACCTTGACTTCTAGGAAAAAATAAAAGGAATCAGGGTTCCCAGGAGAGGACAGGTTTTACCAGAGTAAAACCTGACAGGGAGACTGATTCGAGGAGCAAGGGGCCTCATCTCTTCAGACTCAGGGTTTCACACAGTTAAGGAGGAGATGTCCCCAGTAACACTGTCCTTCAGGTGGTCAGCGGGCAGCTCGTGAGTTGTCGGTAAGAGAGCCGGAGGAGGGAGCACTGTTGAACTTTAAGTGCAGCTCCTGAGAGCTGATGGACGGGCAACTTGTCAGTCTGGGGAAGCTGAAACTTTCTTATAATAAATAAGTTAAAGGGCAAATGGTGCATTGTGAAAAATGCTGGCTACCTTCCTGCCAGATCATAGCATCATGAAAAAGACTGTTTATAAATCAAAGAGAAAAGTTGATATGCCTAAGCAAGCCACATAGAAGAACATGAAGGTTTTTAATAGGTTTATTAGTCAGTTATACTTTCAAAATTTATAGTATTTTGACAGAATAATTAAAACAAAATGTAGAGTCCATCAACATTTATCATGTGTAATGCCGTGCTTACATACTTGCTGCTAGCTCATAAATTGGCAGAAAGTTTATGGGTAGTAATTGGCAATATACATAAAATAGATCAAAAATTTAAAATTGATTTATTTCTGGCTTAGCAGTTTCACTAATGGCTGCTGAAGGGGATAACTGCATTGCTTTGTTTGTGTATTATGTTTACAATAACAAAGTTGCATTGTAAGTATGTAGTAATTTTATTCATATATAGGAATGTATAAAATATAAGTAGTATGGTGTATAATTTGCATATATAACATATGTATTTTATAGATACACACATTATGTGTATCATCTGAATTTTTAGAATAGATACACACTTTTAGATATGTTCTCGAATTTTCCCAGTAGTCAGTTCCGTGAAGGAATGGAAGCTAGGATTTTATCCATCTATAATTTCTTTATTTCCTAACATAGATATATATCCATGCTTATAACAAAAGAAAGCATAAAGACTATTATTTAAACAGGTGCTGTCAGAAACTACTGTAAGGTCTCAGGAGCTAACAAGGAGTAAAATACCTCCTAGATTGTTTAACTGGAGCGGGTCACAGGGCTGCCGAGTCCTGCCCCACTCTCTACCTGTGTTCCAGTGTTGCGACGCTGTTTCCTCCACAGGTTGTATTGGTGACACTTCTGCTCTGCCCTGGGAGCAGCCACCTGGGCCTGCTGGGTTCCAGAACTCCCTGCCTGGTGCGCAGAGCTGCTCCTGAAGGACACATGGGTGATGAGCGCCCCAGCCTGACTACTGCTCAGTGAAACTCACCCAGCATCTGTGGCTCACAGCCTTGGAATTTTTCTTAGGGAAGAACAGAGCCGAAACACCCTGCACCATAGGGACACATTTGAGGCCATCAGTGGCCCTACACTGTCACATCATTACCTGCAAGTCTGCAGTTCACATGAGGGTTCACACTAGGTGTGCACGGTGCAGTTCAGACAGATTCACAGTGATGTGTGTAACCACAACTGGGATTTCACTGTCTGAAAAGTCCTCTCACCTCTGCCTGTGCATCCTCCTCCCCAAGACCGATCCCTGGCAACCACTGTTCTGTTTTACATTCTTCACTATTTTATCTTTCTGAGGATGCCACGTAATTGGAATCTTTCTGTTTATAGGCTTTTTGAACTGGCTTCTTTCATTTGCAAATAAGCATGGAAGTTTTCTCTATGTCTTTTCATGGTGCCGTAACTCTTCATTTTTAGTGCTGAACAATATTCCATTGTCCCAGGGGCCACTATTTATCTGTTCACTCACTGATGGATATGTCAACTGCATCCAGGTTTGGACAGTTATGAGTGAAGCTGCTATGAACATCTGTGTGGAGGTTCTTATGTGGACACGTGTGTTCCATGCATTAGATTTTTGGGAGCACAATTGCTGGACATAAGCATGCTTCGTTTGTAAGAAACTATCACATTGACTTCCAAGATGTTTTCAGTTACAAAATACTGTAAGACTTTTCTGGAGATTGCTTTTCTGAACATGTGTTATTTAATCTCCATGTATCTGGGGATGGTTTATCCATCCTTCTGTTACTGAGTTTTGGTCTGAGACTAGACATTTTATTTTTTGTGTTCTTCTAATTTGTTAAGGAGCATTTAGTGGCCTGAATGTGGTCAATCTCAAGCATTCCATGAGCCTGAGAAGAACATGTATTCAGTTGCTGCTAGATGAGGTCTTTGAACATGGGTTGTATACACACGGGGTGGGCAGTGTTGCATCCAGCTGTGTGCTGACTGATGTTTGCATTCTGGACTGTTCCTTTCTGATAAAAGGCTGTGTGGCTCTCAAATTCTAGTGGAGGAAGAGCTGCATCCTCTTCCAGGCCCAGTAACCGGCATCTCTAATTGAGGACCATATGCTAAATCCTATGTCATCTGGAGGACTGACCCTATTTCCCAGTGTATTGCCTGTCTTTTTCTTTGTAACTTTCCTTGCTTTAAAATATATTGCCTGAAAATGACATCAATATCCTTGCTTTTACTTTTGATTAGTGTTGGAATTATATATATATATATATATATATATATATATATATATATATATATAAAATTTCCATCCTTTAACTTATAATCCATATGTGTCTTTATATTTAAAGTAATTTTCTTGAACACTAAATTTGCTTGAGTCTTGGTTTTTGATCTGCTCTGATAATTTCCATTTTAGTTAGTATCTTTGGGTTAAATGTTAAAAGCAGTGATTTAGATGGATGAACTATCCACATATCACATTTATTGCAGTTTTCTATTTATATGTTGTCCAATTATTTGGCTTCCACTATTTTCCTAACTTTTGTGGTTGTAATTGTAAATGTTGCATGACTCTGTTTTCTCTCCTTTCTAATACATCAGTCATAATTTTAAAACCTTTTCTAATGGTTACCACGGAGACAGTAATATGCACGTACAGCCAGGCAGCCTCCCACTGAGATGGCACAGTGTCCTGTCATAGGTGGTGACACTGCCTTCCCGATGCTCCTCCCCACCCCGGTGCCACTGCTGCCATCAGCCACATCACATACCCACGAGTCTACACATGCGGCTTCCACACCTGAGCAGACTTCATCGGACGCACTCTTCACACTAGTACTTTCAGCCTTAGTTATTTGTTAGAGTAAGTAAGCGGAGAAAGCAGGCATTATTGCATCCCCACTTATTTTCTCTAGTGTACTTTTTGTCACTGTGCAGATCCAAGCTTCAAATCTATGTATTCTCCTGGCATCAAGGCAGGTCTACTAGCAACAAACCACCTTTTTAAAATTTTTATTTCTCCTTCACTTTTGAAGGACAGTTTCATAAGACACAGAATGCTATGCTAGTTTGAAGGGGTTTTTTCTCTTTTTGTAACTTTAAATATACAATATTTCATTTCTCTTCTTCTTGCTTGGTTTCTAAGAAGATGGATGCAATTCTTACTCTTGTTCCTCTACAGGCAAGGTATCTCTCCTCACTAGCTGCTTCCTGGGATTTTTTTAATCTTTCTGAAATTTGAAAATGATGTCTCCAAAGGTGTTTTTTTAAATTGTCCTTAGTATTTTCTGAGTTTCCTGCTTCTATCATTTGGTATCTGACATTAATTTGGAGGAATCTCTCAGGGGTTATTGCATTAGACATTTCTTTCATTCTCTCTCTTCCCCTCTCCTCTCCTCTCCTCTCCTCTCCTCTCCTCTCCTCTCCTCTCCTCTCCTTCCCCCTCTCTTTCTCTCTTCTTTCTTTCCCTTCCTTCCTTCCTCTTTACTCCCCCCTCCCTCCATCCCTGCTTCCCTCCATTCCTTCTGCCTCTGGCATTTCCATATACTTTCTGTAATCTCCCACACAGCCCGTGGATTTTCTGTTCTGTATTTTCCTTTTTGCTTGTGTTTTTCCATTTCAGAGGTTTTTGTTGACACATCTGCAAGCTCAGAGGTTCTTTCCTCAGCCCTGTGCAGGCTATCAAAGAGACAATCAAAGGGGTTCTTCACTTTCATTAGTGTTTTTAATCTTGAGCTCTTCTTTTTGCATTCCTCTTTGGATTTCTGTCTCTCTGCTTGCAATGCCATGTAAGCTTGGATGCTGTCTGCTTTATCCACAGAACACTTAGCTTGTTAATCGTCTTTATTTTAAATTTCCTGGCTGCTAATTTCATTATCCCTGCCCATCTGGCTAGGATGCTTGGCCTGTGCTTTCCAACCATGTTCTTTGCCTTGAGCATGCCGTGTGACTTTTCCTTGGTAGCTGGACATGATATACAGTACCTGGTGAAACAGTGGACATAGCTGGCCTTTGGCACTAAGGTATGGGGAATACAGCAGGTCAGGGTTCTATGACTGGACTCAGCATGGAGTGAATCCGTGTTTCAGGACCCAGTTTAAGGAGTGACCCACAAATGGGACAGGGTGATGAGAGAGCACTGGGTTAGGGTTTTTTTGCCCATAACTTGGTAGAAATAATTTGGTAGAAAGGCATTGGTAACTTGCTTTTTCTGGGAGGAAATTGTAAGACCAGAATGCACTTGTGTATCTCAGAAAGGTTCCTATTCTTGTCTGCTACCCTTGCTTGAAGCAAGAGTGAATGCTTCCCTCGTATTTACTGTGAGACACAGGCCTAGCTCCCAGAGGTAAAGGATACAAAAGTCTGGGCCCCCTGAAGGTTTTCCTGCCCCAGTCTTGGACCTGGAGGAGGTTCTAGCCTCAGCAGGTAGAGGCTCTGCCTCTGGCTCTGCGCTGAAATGTGTCTGCCCTGGGACCACCCTTCATAGCCCTGAGGGTGCTTCTGGTTCTCAGTCCCTGCTCTATGAGAAGAATCAGCATCCAGGTTCCTTACATGTAGATCCAGAAACTGGTATCTGAAAACTTTATCTTAAAAATATAGAAAATAAGAAATTAAGAGTGTCTACAATTTCCTGATTCTATATACTTTATCCCTTTCTCAAATCAGGAGGTTAAGATTAGATGCAACCCTGGCGGACCATCAACTGTACATAGATCTCATGAGCCACACTATGGCAGGGGAGAGTTAACAGATGGTGTGTTAATGCTGAGAGAAACGTGGCCTAAACCTAGCAAATCTAAGCCAGCACTCTGAATGTCTCCATGGAGTGATGGGCTGGGTGCTCTACAGCTCAGTCTTTCTGTAGCTTGGCTTGGGACTGAGGGGAACTTGAACACTTTTGTTTGGTAGAGATGCAAATAATTTATTCCTTGTGAAACAAGCAGTGCCAAAGTATTTTTCGGAGCACTGTGAAACACCTGCCAGTTCATTTCTACCTCGGCTCTTTCCTCCTCACGATTCTTGGTGTAGAGCGTCCATGGCCTGCTTCTCCTGTGACTGGTTCCCTCACCAATAGCAAGTCGGATACATTCTTTGACTTGTGTTCATTTCCTATTTGCATGGGAATCTTGATTTTAACATTTAAAAAATTAAACAGTGGGAATTGTCCCTAAAGATTCTCTTTGTCTATTGTGACAGATACTTAACACTACAACACAAGGTAGCTTTTGGTGTAAACAAGGACTTAGGAGGTAGCTGGGTAGAAAGTGCCTGTCTGGCGCATCCAAAGCCCTGCCTGGGTTCCATCCCTAGCACCACTCATGAGATGCAGGAACGAATTCCTACATAGGAAACTGCAATCATGGAGAGAGTTTGCTTTTCAAGAATGATGCGAAGTAATTATTTCTTAATGTCAGATTTGTACATTCCTTTCTATGACTATTTACACTTTTAAGTAGTAATATTTAAAACGGAGATTTTTTGGTAGCAATTTGTATATTATTCTTAACCTGTTTGTTCAATTATACTTTGACACAATCAGTTCTGTTTAGCTTGTCTTCACAGTGCTCTAAAAATAACAGGTGGTAAATAATTGCTTTTTGATACACTTAATTAAGACTCAGTATCACCTTGACATTGACTCTCTCAGAATGTCTTTTAAAAACTCAGTTTAACCTTATAAAAATGAACACTTTTATTTTTTCCATTCTTTACTCAAATTTTCACATGATATAACAAAAGAGAACACTGAATACACAGAATATTTCTCTTATGTGTTAACACATTTATTGACAGCTTTTTCTCTGTTGTTCATTACTGTGGACTTGAAAATGTAGATGAACTCAGAAAATCAAATAGTAAGGATAGACATCAGTCATAAACTTGAAAAAAGAGTTTGCTACTACATTTCTCATTTCCATTCTAATATTATTTTTGCTCAAAAATGGAGGACTAAGAGAATGGAATAAAAACATACTCCTAACACTTCTCTTGAAAACTGATAACTTCCTTTTAATTTTCCTACTTCATAGATTCTGTGATGATTCATGCCTTGTTATTTTCATTTCCACTTTAACAATAAACTTCAGAATTCCCCACTTGAGACAAACTGCCTGGTTAATTCACACTGCCACAACTCGAAGGCCCTGCCGCTACCCATCCTAACCTTCACTGTTCCAAAATAAAGTCAACCAACCAAACAAAGAAAAAAGTAGTTACTAAGATAACTATCTTTGTACAAAGAGTTTTGGGTTAGGCAGATAGTAGAATCTTCCAAGTGTTTGCTCTGTCCTAACAACCTGTGAAGACCTGGACCAACTGAACATGGACAATTTCTCACATCCATCTCAGAGGGTAGGAGGTCAAGGGGCAATAGCTGTCCCCACATTGGAAGGACAGACCAACAAATATGGTGAGTCTCAGTTTACCCAAGGAAAAGGCCCTGAACTGAAACATCCACAGGATGGTAAGAAAGGGTGAGTGGCCTGAGTTAGCAGAGAGAGGATAATTCTGGGGGAGCCGGGGGCGGAGGAGGCTCCTACTCCTGCACTGGGCTCAGGCTCACTGCCTGGAGCCCCCACAGGACCTTATGTGGGTGTGGAGAAAACTGTGCTCTTTCTTCTGGGGGCAGAGAGGAAAAGGGGCCAATTTGAAATGAACCACACCATTCTGCTCTTGGCTCTACCTTCAGGAAAACCTATTTTACCAGACTGTGAGGTAATACAAGAGCCTGCTCTGTCAAGGGGAAGAGAATACTCATCTCTAGTCCGCTCTGCTTTCATGTTTGGGAAGGGAAACACAACAACCCAGCCCTGTGCACACATCTTATTCCATCTTGTAGAGGGAAACACTGACAAGCACCAGCGGAGTTCACATCCAGGGCACAGGCTCACCCAGAGGCTGACTGACAGCAACAGACCGCTGCCCCGTGCACCAGTTAGCACCATGCCACCGAAGGTCTGTTAGTCACTGTTCTGTCTCTTCAGTGTAGCACGCCCACCCTCCCTCAGACCGACACAAGGCATACTAAAAGACAAACCAAGCATAACTCCCCAAGTAAAAACCGTCTCCAAAGACAGAACAAGCATCAGAACCAGACCCAGAAAACGACAGGGATGTTAGAATTATTGACTCAGAAATTTAAAGTAACTGTGATTAATATGATAAAGACTAGAGACAAAGTGGGAAAACTGCAAGAACAGATGGATAAATGTAAGTAAGCACAGATATGGAAACTCAGAGTCAAAAATAAATTCTAGGGATCAAAGACTATAACAGAGAATAAAACACCCTTGATGGGTTCATCGATATGGAACACAGCTGAAGAAAAAATTTTTGAGTTAAAGATTATGAAAATGGAAACTTCCAAACTGGAAAAGCAAAGAGGGAAACAGGACAATAGAATATCCAAGATCTTTAGAGCAACAGTAAAATGTGGAAAAAGTGAAATTCTAGAAAAAGAGAAAGGTAAAAGAAAAGTCAATATTTAAAACAACAATGAATGAGATGTTTTCAAATTAATATCAAGCATAAATCTACAAATCTAGATAATCAATCATTGTAAGAGAAACTCTGAGGATATCATTTCCAAGCTATAGAAAATTAGATATGAAGTCCTAGAAAGAAAATCAGGGTGTATGTATGTACATTAGGGAGAGAAGTTACATAGAGAAGAAATCAGAAATGCATCCAACTTCTTGGAAATCATTTAAGCAAAGAAAGTGTGGTGGGAAACATTTAAAGTGTTCAGAGAAAATCCCCATCAATGTGCCACTCTGGACTTGAACAATTGTTTTTAAACTGAATGAGAAATAAAACTTTCTAAGACAAACAAAACTGAAGGAATTTACTGCCAATAGAACTGCTTTATAGGAAATGTTAAACAGTTCTTTACAGAGACGGTAAATAACATGGGTCAGGACCTCAAATCTGCATAAGAAAAGGGCAGAAATTCATGTGGGAGTAAATGAAGGTAAAATAACAGTTTGACTTTTCTCATTATCAATCCAACAGATCATATTGTGTTCGGAATAATAGCAGCAATAATGTACTCAAGTGTGTGTTTTTTGTCTAAGTGAAATGAATGACAACCATGATACCAAGATAGGAAGGCCTAAGAAGGATATTTTTATTACAAGATATTGTGTTACTTACATAGTTACACAATGCTATTGGAAGATGGACTTGGATTATTGTAAGCCAATATTCCAACTCTAGGGTAAACACTAAAAAAGTAAAAGGAAATAGAGTAGATATTTATGTATCAATTTAGCAATTACAATTGATAAATATAAATGATAGAAATAGGGACAAAATAGAATTTTATAAAATTCTCCATCAAATCACAAGTCAGAAGAAGAATGGAAGAAAAGCAGGAACAAAGCAAATGCATCGAAGGATAACAAACGTGTAAACATTAATCCAGCTTTAGACGGCAACGTCATCACTGCATTACTTAAAAGATTATCAGAGCGGATGAAGGAACTGGCACCCATCTGTGGATTGTCTAAAGAAATCTACCTTAACTATAAAGATATACACTAAGGGTGGAGAAGATGCATCATGACAACATTAACCAAAAGGGAAGTTGTAACTCTTTGTACTAATTTCAGACATGGTGAAATTTCAAAGCAAAGAAAATTATCAGGAATAAGGATGGGCATGAGGCAAATTTAAAGGGATCAAGTATCCTGGGTGACATAGCAATGCTCACCATGAAGGTGTGTTAGGTAGCTTAGCAACATCCATGTGCTGCAAAAATGGATAGAACACAGGGCAAATGGATAAATCGCTATTATGACTAGACAATTCCAAACCCCTCTACTAGAAATAGAAAAGTCCAGCAGTCAGAAGATCAGTTAGGACATAATTGAACTCAATAGGACAACCAGTCAATCAATCAATCAATCAATCAATCAGATATAGAAATCTATCAAGTGCTTTATCTAACAATCATCACATATTCATTTAAAGTTTACATAGAATATACACCAGGTTAGGCTCCATTCTCTGTCATAAGACCCACTTTAACACATTTAAAAGAATAGAAATCATACAACATCTGTGCTTAGTTCACAATGGAATTAAAGTATAATTCTATAATGAAAACATGGCTGAAAAATCCCAAATACTTGAATATTAAAAAATTGACTGCTTTGTAACACATAGATCAAAGAAGAAATATCATGAGTTGTTTAAACTTATTTTGAACTACTTGCTGCTGAAATGAAATCTGTCAAAACTGGGTGCATCCAAAGCAGTTCTTAGAGGAGAACTTAGAGCATTGAACACATACAGGTTGAGACTCTCATATCCAAAGCACTTAGGACAGAAGTGTTTGTGGTTTTAGAATATTTTTGTAGCATAATTTTCTATCTTTGCAAGGGGACCCAAGTCCACGTGGTTCATGTAATCTTATACAGGGACCCTCAAAGTAATTTTATGTGAAACTGTAAATGATTCTTCCCATGAAGCAAAGTTCATGTACAGTGAATCATCAAAGCACAGACGTCACCAACTCTGTCACCATGGGGACAATCTGTGGTTGTTTGGTGTCACTGTCACTCTTGACTCTGAAACTGTGTGCTATCAACACACAATCGTTGTTTTGCATTTATGCCTGCACAAGTCATTAGCCTTAAAAAAAAGATGATTAATACAGTAGGGAAACAAGTGGTCCAGAGGCTTCTCCAGAAAGCCCATAGGACTGCTGAGCAACACAACAACCAACAGCTGCAGTCAGCCTTGCGCTGGGATGCTGCGCTTGATTAAAAGGCGTTTTATTTCTTATTAAGAAGGAACAGCAGCAGCGATGCAGGATGGGGAAGTGTCATCAGATGGGTTGGCGTTCACTAAAGGAACGGATTTAATATAAAATATTTACAGGGTGAGCTTCCATAACCACCTGTGCAACCAGGTGGAACAGTGCGGCAGGGCTGCCTGCGCTCTGAGCCCAAGGAAGGAGGAAGGCAAAGGCCTGAGGCTGACTGCGGAGTCTGCCTTAAGTCTACGCTGGAAGCCTGAAGGAATTGGAGGTGAACGGCCGAAGGTGGCAGTGAAGACTGGAGCCCCTCCAACGGAGCAAGAGGCAGACCTCCTTCTTCCTCTTTTATCCCGTCCAGGCTACAGGCTTGCTGATTGGTGCCACCCACATCGGGGGTGGGTCTCCCCTCCTCGGATCGCAACCGACCTGTCAATCACCCGCAGACAGTCAGAGCTGTGCTCTGCTAATCTGTTCGGCTTCCCTTAACCCATTCCTGTTGACAAATCACAAAGAAAGACAAGCGTTTCTAGGGATGAAGAGACATGGCAATGACCTCTTCATGTATTTCCTGCCAAGCTGCCTGGCTCCTTAAAACCATTTTTGTCTTGGATGTACACACGCTTATGACTTCCTTTTACCAATGCTCTCTGCTCTAGTGCTTCAGGGTGTGCACCGCACATCTCACCATGCGGTCTGTGGACTCCTTTGCTTCATCTCCATCGTCCTCACGATTGTCACACCTACCTTGCTTCAGAATCACTTTTCAGCATCAATCAAGGGATGAATAACTGGATCCTCATTACCAGTGTCAGAAACACCTTCAGTATCCACCTCTTTATGTCTACAGACGACTCTGATACACAAAGTCCTTGGAAGTCTTCACCTTGTTTGTTGTGAGCGAGCAGCAGTGAGTGGCAGAGGTGCTTTCAGTCATAGCTCTCCGGAACCCGGAGGAGCATGCGGGGTATGACCGCAAACAGCCCCGCTTCAGGATGAGGTTCCTCGGAAGCCTCCCTCACCCTCACTTGTGTTCACTGCTGCAGTGTGTGTTGAGGAAAATGTCCTTGTATTTACCCCTCATTGATCTAAAGATACGCTGGTCACATGGCTGAGTTAATAAAGTCCCATTTGGAGAAAAGTATATGGCATGAACTTTACTTTTTAGGAGAATTTTAACTGGAGGATGAGCAGAACAGCCCGTCAAAGAATAACAAAACCTGTACACATTATCCTATCCAAGTTCCTGGCAGTGAACATGAGTCATTGGTGCAAAAGGCTTGTGAAACCAGACAGGAAAGGTGTTTCCGCTCTCACTGCCTTTTAACTGGCACAATAGTGAAGTAGTAAGAAACTCACTCCTATAACACGCTGAGAGCAGAGCTTCTGCCTGGCACGGCAGGTTGCCCTGTGTGCCTGCTGCCACATGAGCTCGCCTCTGTGCAGCTATTCTGTCCTGAGTGTCTACAGGGCCTGTCTCATCAGCTGTCATCAGTGGCCTTCTGGGACAATAACCCCCGGACAAAGATGGCTCACCAGCATTTCACACTTGCTCTGGCATCAAATTTTCATCAGCAATAATCTTGGGAAACACTGAGGGAAACCTTTCCGCTTCATCATCAGCCAATGGTTAATAACCATTTTAATCTCTACACATTTACTACCATGGCTTTTCTTAAATGTCTGCAACCAACCTGTCAGATATTTATAGTTACTTCCAATTTTCAATTCATCATGAAGACCATTGTTGTTTCAAGATAAGTATATCATAAATTAGCTTGTGTGTGTGTGGTGAATGACTGATAAGTCCATTCTTGACATAGAGCTAAAATTTTTGGTTTTAGTTACTCTATGTATAGTATTTTATTTTTCATTCACTTCTTTTTAGCATTTGGGGAGAGAACTTCAACAGTTTATTCAGGTCATAGATGTAGATCATTCCAGCATTGTACTTTCAGTGAAGCAATTTACACTTACAGTCTGTCCAGTTTCTTCCAGAGCTTGACATTTTGTGCTGTTAATAAACACCTCCTTGTTTTCTTATCAATATTTAACCTTTAGGTATTCTATATTTTCAACAGTATCTTTTCACCACAGAGCACAGGATAAGCAAATTAGCAAGAAAACCCCCAGACAGCACCAACACCAATACATATCACATAGTGAGCAATGCACGCAGGCCTTCATGCAGTGGGGCATTGGTGGTCCTGGCTGGCGTGGGTGCCATCTGATTTGCCCTTGTGGGGCTGCCTGTGTGGGGAACCAGTATGAGCACAGGCACTCTGTGTGGTGCTAAGGTGGCTCTTGTCCTTGGGCTGCTGGGGGAACCATGTGTTATGCATCTGAGTTTTGACTCTGGCTTGTCACACAGGTCGATATAGAACTTTTTACTTAGGGCATCAGGTTTGTGCTAAAAAAGTTTTAGATTTTGAAACATTTCACTTTTCAGAGTTTTCATATTAAGGATGTTCAACCTATATGAGAAAAGAAGAAAAACCTAGCATTAATGATCTAGGATTTGACCATAAAACTTGAAAAGGAAGACCAAATCAAATCCAAATTAGGCAGAATGAAAGAAATTATAAAAACAGGGGCAGAGATCAAAGAAATTGAAATAGGAAATCAACGGAGATATCAATAAAATTGATAGTCTCTAGCCAGGGTAATTAAGGAAAAAAGAGATGGTAATGATGATTAATATTAAAAGTGAAAGAGGAGATAGAACTAGGATTCCAAGAAATGTTAAAGTGATAATGAAGGAATACTATGAACAATTATATGCCCACTTATTTGATAACCTAGATGAAATGAACTAGTTACCTATAATTTACAAAATGCCAAAACTCATGCAAGAAGAGAAAATCTGAATGTTACATATACTAATTAAATAGTATATATATATATATATATATATATATATATATATATATATAGTAACCTTTCAAATGGAAAGCTCCAAGCCAAGATAGCCAAGATAGGGTGTGTGTGTGTGTGTGTGTGTGTGTGTGTGTGTGTACTGGGATCAAACTCATGGCCTCACGCTTGCCAGGCAGGCACTGTGCTGCTGAGCTAAATCCTTCACCCTACAACAAATTTTAAGAGAGAAGTTAGATATTCTCTACTCTTTTCCAGAAGATATTATCAGAAGGAATTCTTAACTTCCATAAAGCCAGCATAATTTTAATACCAAAACAAAGACATAGTAAAAAAAAATTATAGATCTTTCTCTCATGAATATATGCAGAAATCTTCACCAAAATACAAGGAAATAGAACCCAGCCATATGAAAAGGACTATGTACCAGACCAAGAGGAATCTCAGGGGCTCAAGGCTGGTTCAGTGTTAAAAATTTGCAATCCATCACACCAACAGGATAAAGAAGATCAATCGCATGGCCATATCAATAAATTTAGACAAAGTATTACAAAGAATTCATCATGCATTCACATTAAAAAACCCTTAGTAAAATAGGAATAGAGGGCCCTTCCCCTACGTAACATACAAAATCTACAAACAGCTTGTAGCTAAAATCATGTGAACAGCAAGAAACTGAAGTTGTCCTGGAAAATTCCCAGAAGGCGAGTGTGTCCCCTGTTCACTACTGCTTTCCAGAGTCACTGTGGAAGTCTTAGTAAGGCAACGTAAAAAGAAAAGGAAACACACGATACACGGGCTGCCAAGAGGAAGCAAAACTGTCTTTATTCATAGAGGAAAATCAAAGAAAGCTTCTGGACTAAAAAGTGAGGTTGCAGGATAAAAGTTTGGTGTACAAAAGTGAATCAACTTCTTATGTATCACCAAAGAATTTTGAGTTAAATATGTATTACCATTTATATTAGCATCAAAATGACCATACTCAGGGATATATTCTGTAATATGTACCATATGTATGACCTATTGTGAACAATACAAGGAAACCTGTAACACTCTGGAGAAAAATATAGAAAATTACATAAAAGAAGAGATTTTCCACATTCATGGATAGAAGTCTCAATATTGGCAAGATATCAGTTCTCCCCAATATGACCCATAGGTTCAACATAATCCCAAAGTCCTAGAAAGTCATTTTGTGGATATTAGCAAAATATTTTTAATATTCATATAGAAAGGTAAAAGATTAGGAACAGACAACCCAGGACTGAAGAAGCACAAAGTCACAGTATGGACACAGAAGGTTTTCAAGACCTCTAAATGCTGGAGGGTGGGGTTGCAAGGGAATAAACTCTTAGATTGGTGGGATGGACAAGAGAACTTTGAATAGTTCCACAAACACAGAGGCACATAGTGCTTGAAAAGGATCCAGCACCCTAGAGCGAGGATGCTATTTTCAATGAATGATGCTGAAACCACCTCACAGCTACATGAAAAATAAAAAGGATCCAGATGCAGAGGTTGTACCCTCACAGAAACTAGCTCAAAGTGGAGCCCAGCCTTACATGTAACACACACGGGTGTAGTACTCCTAGAAAATAATACCAGAAAATCTGGATGACCTTGGGTATGATAATAACATCTTAGGTACAACACCAAAGGCATTATCTGTAAAATAAATAATTGATGAGCTTCACATCATTAAAATTAAAAATTTTTGCTTTACAAAAGCCAATGTCAAGAGAATGACAAGAGAAACTATAGGCTTCTAGAAAATATTTGCAAAAGACATGTGATAAAGGACTATCATCCAAAACAAACACAGAACACTTAAGAAAATGTATAATTTGGTTTAAAAATTGTAAAACTCTTGAACAGTCACCTCATCAGAGGACATAGGTAGATGGAAACTAAGTACACGACAGATGGTTAGTGCTGTGCCCTTAGTTAAGTGCAATTAAAACTACAGTGAGATGCCATTTGGCCTCTACAGGAATGACCAGAGTCCTGGATAATGACCTGCCTGTCCCAGTGCTGGTGAGGGTGTGGGATGACCAGAGCTCATTCTTTGCTCGTGGAAATGCAAAGTGGCACAGCCATGTGGGAAAGCAGCTTGGCAGTTTCTTAGGCGGATAAACACCCTTTGAAAATTCATGTGTCTGCCCTTTGATTTTACCCCAGTGAATTGAGAAAAAATATGCACAAAACCTACATGCGAAATTTTTATGTGAGTTTTATTCTTAATCGCCAAAACTTAGCAATGATAGAGACACTTCAGTATGTGAGCAGATAAATAAGCCACGATGTGTCGATGGAACTGCGTAGGGTGCTGTTCCGTTGGCCCCCAGAATGCTTTCTTTGGTGGTGCCACAGCAGCAGCATTCACCCCAACATAATTCCCAGATTAAGGCCCTAACCTTCCCTTCAAAATTTGCCATGAACCGTCTCATGGCTATTATTTTCACATTGGTGTAGTATGTCAAATCTTTGGAAACAAAAGTTATCATTCTATTTGTAGCATTCTGGTTTTGCTAGTGGTATTTCCATTGACAAAATATTAGTCTAATTTCTGAAAATTAACTCAATGCTGGAGGTGAGCTGCACTGTTTTGTTGTTTTTTTTAATTTTTTTCTAAATGGGGAATGGTTGAAAGACGTGAAGCCATGGATGCATCTGGAGGGACCTTGCACACACATCACTGGAGGGAAGTGGTCGTTCAGAGACTGTCACACATGGCAGAAGTGTGCATTGTGATGGGAAAGGTAAAGTGGTGGGGATGGGGGAAGCTTAGTGGTTGCCAGATGTGAGGGAGAGGAGGGGCGGACAAGCATAAAAGAGGATAATTAGGGCAGTGAAACCACTCCGTGTGATGCTATATGGCGGACCCCTGTCTTTATATACTTGTCCAAATCCAGACTGTCCTACCCCAAGGTCACTGTACCCTCGGTAAGGTGAGGAGAACTAAGGACTTCCTGCCAAAGGAGGTCCAGAAATTGTCACAAATCTACCACTGAGTGGGTAATGCTGATGGGGCCAGGGGTGGTGCATGTGGGGTTTGGGGTCACATGGGATCTCTCTGTGCTTCCTAATCCATCTCGTGTGAAACTAAAACTTCTCTACAGAATGAAGTATTCATGAAAAAGAAAAATGAAACAATATAACTAAGGGTAAGAACTACTTCAGGGGAAATTTCACTTCACCTCATTCTTTTGATGACAGTCATGGAATTGGCCACTCATTACAGTGAAACACCAGGTGAGAAAAATAAAAGAATAAAACCAAGCCATCCAGCACTCTGCTTGACAACCAGTCACTCCCTTCTACCCACAGCTGACAGGGGTCTGCTCGTACAAATCCACAGGGGGCGCTGAGTCACAGCTGAGAAGTGTCATTAACCTGGATGAGTTTGTACAGCAGATTAAACCGACTCAAAGCTTCTGGGCAGAAATGTCTTTTGGAAACCATCTAAGAGAGGGTAAAAAACATTTTCCAACTTAACTAAACATCGAGAGTGGATCCATCTACACAGTGAAAATACCAAAACACCAGTTGTCCCATTTCCACTGGTGGTATGGAATTTTGTGGGGTGAGAGCAGGGAATTCCACTGGGCAAAATGGAAAGGATTTTAAAAATGGAATACAGGAAAGAAAAGCAGAATATTCTTAAATCATGATGGATTAATTTCTTGGTAATAACTAATCTAGAAATTGTTTTTTTAAAATTTAAAACAGAACAGTCTAAAAAATTCCCACTACTATGCAAAATTCAGAGCAAATATGGAAAAGATATCTGTATGAATTACGTTTAGAGAATAGCAGCATTCCCTGCAAATATGGTGTCTTAGAGCACATGAAATGGTTAGAACTATCAAATATAGTTAAATTAAAGAATTACTGTTTTTGAAGTCTGAACTCTGAACAAACACAGAGTGTGAACATTGTTAATGTGGACCCACAAAGGCACATAGGACAATGACATCACAAGAAAGTAAGAAATACATGGCTGTGGCATTAGGGAAAATCTCCTGTCCCATTCCACTGGATCTTTGCTAGACCCAGGGGGCTACAAAAGATAAACCAGGCCTAATCAGAAGTTCTTCCTCCTACTTTCATCTTGGAGTCCAAGATCAGGTGGTGCTGATGTGGTTCCTTGTAAGGACTCTCCTGTGGGCTTGCAGCTAACAGCCGCCCAGCTGTGCCTCTTTAGGGAGGAGGAGAGGGAAACCGCACTTGGCCCTCTCCTCTTTAAAAAAGGTCCCACTGACCTAATCTCAATCTCAGCATTTCCCAGAGGCTTCATCTCCAAACACTGTCCCTTCAGGGGTTTGGGATTCAATATATGAAGAGAAGGGACATTTATAACAACCATCACGACAAGTCTTAGAAATATATTTTATTACATTCACCTCACAGATCAGGAAATCGAGGCTCAAGAAGATTCAATAATTTTTTTTTCAACATTTAATGATGATTACCATTTGCAGCTAAGTCTTCCTTGACTTCTCATCACTGGGCATTCCATCCATCCTTCCAAGGATGGATGCTGTTGACCTTAACTATCATCCTTTAATGACAGCCATACAACCTAAATGGGGCACCTATACACAGGCACACTTACATGAGACTCTTGAGGAGTTTTGTTTCCAAGCAGCAAAGGATGGGACAAACCAGGAAAACACAGCATGTGTGGCAAGGATGGCAGGGTTCATCCCGGATGAGGGGACAGCTGCAGACCCAGTGGAGGAAGAAGGTGGCTCCACGCACTTCAGCAGCAGAGGCCTTCTTCAATCATTTCACACAAAAATCAGGAAGATCATGAAATATGTGAGCAACGCTGACTTGGTAGCTGAGGGTTGATTGCTGCTTTGTATGTGATATGCACGGGATTACATGCATTTACATATATAGGCATCTGTCACTTCAGTTATGGACACTAGGAAACTGTAAAGACATCATTACAAGGAAATGTATGATTGCTTTTGGTTTAAGCTTTTTTTTTTTTTTTGGATCTCTAGGAAACAACTTGCTGCATCTTGTAGAAAGAAAAAAAATATAGTACAATTGAGATCGTGAAGGTCAGTTTCACTAGATGATAGGAGAGACCCCAATTTCACCATCGCCAACCATTTTGGTTATTTCTTCTTCCACCTTCTTGTAAAAATGATTGGTACGAATGAAAAACAAATGAACAAACAGGCGGCCCATGTTATCATTTGAAGACAGCCAGGAAAGAACGGAAGTGAGTTAGTGCTTATTAACTTTCTTTGAGCTGAGAGGAGAGGATTATTTTCCTTTCTCTTAAGAGAGGACATAGCACCCTGCTCATTTGATTTCTGAGAGGGGAAATAATTAGTGATGGCTTCCTTTTCACTCATTTATTCTGTGTTGATTATCAAAGCCACCCTGACAATGAAGGAAGTGAAAATCATGATGAATCAATTTCATGGTAAGGAACCTGGAACCCAGAACTAAATCTGTAGCAGAATTTTCCTGAATCTGGCTCCTGCCTTTTCCTCCCATGTCTAATTTTGGAAAACTGCAAGAAGGGAGCAGACAAACCAGAGGCAACTACTCTTTGAGAAATTGTATCCCTTGAGAGTCAATTTAATTTCTAGAAAGTGATTTTGATGAATGCTATTTATACTTTCTAGCAATATCTGAGATACCTCCCAGTAAAGAAAATGATTAGTTCTCACTGTAAACTTTAAAGGGTAAACTTCAGTTTTCAGTCAATTTACAAGAACTCTGTGGGTTCTATGTTTGTGTTCAGGGGCTGAGAGAGGAGGTGGATAGCTCCCTCAGCCAAATTTTATAGTCATATGTAGGAGTTTCCAGATCTTAAGAGGCAGTGGAAGCATCCTACAGAGAAACAGTGTTTTAAGTAGGTGAAGATTTACATCATCCATGAAGGGAAATGCAGGAAAATACCCCTTCTATCTGGGTTGAAACTGGAACCTATCCAGAAACCTAAGAACTTCACACTGGTTATACTCTTGCAAAGAATGCTGGCCCTGTATCAGTCTTTTTCCAGACAATCAACCAAGTAGGAGTGTGATTCCTGCAGAAGTTGAGCATGCTTCCTCCCTAGTGGGTAGCAGAACGTGTTTCTGGGACAGACAGTCCTCAAGTACATGTCTTCCCAGAGGATGAGACCCATGGTCCAAGTCCCAATATAAAATAGTGGATTCAGGATGACTTTTGTATAATCTGGTGCCTTAGTTACTTTTCTTGTTGCTGAGATGAAATACCTGATGCACAAAGTTAAAGGAGGAAAGACTCATTTAGCTTATAGTTTGTAGTGGTTTCAGTTCCTAGTTGGCTGGCTCCCAGGCAGGGTGGCATGGCAGAGGGGCATCACAGAGGAGAAACAGTTCATGGCAGGCACAAGGCAGCAAGGAAGCAAGCAGCAAAGTAGTAAAGCAGCAAGCAAAAGCGGCAACCCTGTTGCTGTCCCTTATATTCTATCCAGGGTGCCCACCCTTTGGGTGGTGCCACCCACACCCAAAGTGGGCTCCCCAGAATTATGCCTACACAATCAGTGGACTAATTTAGTAATCACAGACCTTGCACCCAGCTTCAGCCCTTGATTTCAGCATCACACACTCTAGATGCAGCCACCTCTGAAAAGCCCCACCTATGACTAGATGAGGCTTTGGGGAGACATCTTGACACAGCCATAAATCTGGGTTTTCCACTGCCAAAGGATGGGATGAAAACATCTCTGTGCTGAGGTGAACACAGCTGTGGAAGTGGGCTTCAGTTTTGGTTCCTTGTAGGATGACCCATAGAAGGAAAGGGTGTCTTCAAATCTGCCATGTCACATGTGTTCTCTTTGGAACAGGAAAGAAGTCATAAACAAAAGCAAAGCAAATGTGGCAGATATATAGACATCAAAAGTAGAGTAGCTGGCAAAAGTTTAAGAATTTACATCCAATAAATCTACCAACCAGCTGTGTGATGTTAATTTCCTCTCTCCAATTTTTAGTTTTCTCAGTATACAAATGATAGCATGTATCACCACAGGCTTTCTTGTGGGGTAGAATAAATAAAACAGACAGTGCTTTGCCTCACATGCAACAATGTTATCTAGATTATCATTGTTTTTATTATCAACATGGTTATATTAAAATTAGGAGATGGAATCTAATGGCCTATTATATTGATCAATTATATAAAAAATGTGATTTTTTTGGTGTATATTGCACAATAGCATTCTCTAAGTGATTTGTTTAACCCCAATCACCATTTATTCAACAAATGTAGAAGTACCAGTCTTGTTTCAACTGAGCATACAATAAGAATGTTTTTATAAATTAGCTTATGGCATTATTGATTTGTTTGTAAAAGCATGGATCATTGTTTGGAGGACACAAAATCTATATGAAACTTCGATCTGCTACTTACACTACTGCTACGTTTGAAATCCTTTAGCTGTATGTTATATACTATGATCACCCTTTGTGAAAACCCAACTCCTTGTCTGTAACAGTGGCTTGGGAAATGAAGAAGGCAAATTACCACCTCTGTAGGAGAGTAAGTTCTTTAGTGATAATTACTATGCTCATCTACAAAATAAGAATTGGAAACAGAATTGGTAACAGTCCTTAAAGCTCCAGAGTTGGTTTAGCTTACTGTGCAATGAGAAAATAATTACCTAGTCATCTTTCCCTAGGTCCCCTTTGGCGTTCGCTCTCGCCAGGTTTGGTGGAGGAACTTGCATGCGATATTTAACTTGTCATCCTTAGCACTTTCCACTAAGTTTCAGTAATTTCAGCATTGGTCTTTCCCCAGAATTCTTTCTGCTATTCCACTGAACATTACTCCTTGAACTTTCTCTAAATTTTGATCTATGAAATAATTAAAAATGCAGGATGTATATAGGAAAACATTAGCAAGCAATTACATGAATTGCTAAAGAAAC
Source organism: Hydrochoerus hydrochaeris (assembly GCA_004027455.1). Classification (NCBI taxonomy): domain Eukaryota; kingdom Metazoa; phylum Chordata; class Mammalia; order Rodentia; family Hydrochaeridae; genus Hydrochoerus; species Hydrochoerus hydrochaeris. The sequence continues at coordinate 886,828 of PVLA01000055.1, forward strand.
ACTGGAGAAAAGATACTCAAAATCAGACTGTTATGGACCCATTATAATGTGATTTAAAATTCCCAAGCTACAAAGAAAACACCTGTATCTTCTCCAAAAGCAAACAATGTAATTAATTTGTTACACACATATAGTCTATAGTATCTCTATTATCTACAATCAACCTTTACTATCTACAAATTGTAACAAATTTTGTACTTTGCACTGCACATTGCATCTTTAATTAAATTATATAACCTGGAGATGATTCTATAGCTGTACATAGATATCTCAACATTTATCTTTATAGCTTTAATATATCTGTTTAATGAGTCTCTGCTTATTGGTGCTGGCACTTTCTCCTTGAGCTTCTGCCTTTTGGGGCTACAATGAACAATTTGATCACTTCCCTTTGTGCACATTGTGAATTAACTATTCAGTGCTCTGTTGTGCTAACAACAACTGCTAAGTTTTAAGAAGTTGGGGTTCAACACAGCCATTTCTATATTTATGAACCACACAGGGTTGTGGGCCCAGTTGGAATAATGATCTGTTCAGGGCCCCCATCTAGCAGTACTCCAAAACTGACAAGCCAGGGAACTCGTCTGCACCTTGGGATGCTCTAGTGATACCGAGTTAAAAAACATACCCCATATCCATGACACAGGACTCAGAAGGCCTTACACAGGCAAGAAAAAAACACTTCCCTGGAAGCTGCCTGTGAACACCTAGGCTCTGGGAATGATGAAAAATGCTGCTGCTGAGAACTTCACAACCCCTGACCCTATCTGCCATCAGAAAACTACCAGAAGAGAGCAAGATGGCTTTGTTCCCACATCTGCCTTCCAAGTCTTACTTGCATCCATAAGATTGATAGAGCTTAATTTGCTTTTAGAACTCTAATTGCATTGGAGTCTGGGAAATATTGATTTTCATTTTCTAGACTCTAGCAAGATAAGATAATAAGGCACTCTAGAATAAAGGAGGAAAACCAGGCTAAGAGATTCAAAGTGATAGGTGATATAACTTCCACTGTAATGGATGGTATGGTTCTAAATAATGAAGTCATCTCACAGAAACACTGAAGGGAAAAATCTCTACTCTTATGAAGAAGAAATGAATGACTTTGCTGGTCATCAGGTTATCAGGTCAGAGCAGCCCCTCCCTCCCAACATACTCCCTGAAGTCAAAATGCTGGCCCCAGAAAAGCAGAGCACCATCTGCAGACAACCTGGACAGAAGAGCTCATATGCCGTGCACAGACAGCCCGAGCCATGTTGATTGACTTGGAAAACGTAAATTTGAAGTAATTCATGTGCATTTTCCAACCTGCTTGCTCTGAGTGGGGAAAAAGCAGTGAAGCAAAAGGAAGAAATCAATACCAAAAGGTTAGAGACTCAATAAAATGTGCAGTTGTTGGTAGTAAAGTGTTAAGTTGGATTAGTCGGTGAATCTGTTCATTTGCTACAACAGGCAGAAGTTCTGGTGTAGAGCCAGCAGGGTCATGCTGACACACACTCGCCTTTGGAGGGCAGAGTAATCAGTGAGACTAGCAATATGGAAGTATCTGAAGCATCAACAAGAAACCAGCAGTTGGGCTTTGGAGAACTCCACCAAAAGAAAACCAGTTGCAGGCCCCACATCCAGAGGCCAAGATCAGCTCCATACCCAGCATAATTCCCATGGAAAACTTGGCTGGAGGACACAGCACACTTCTGGGATCTGACATGGGCACTATCATGGGACTGTAAACACCAGAGGTGTTTTAATACTTTACCCTCCCACATTTGTGTGATCCACTATTTCTTTCCCGTCTGATTGGATGTCATCTTGTTTTATTTTGTATTTTGTAGTTATTTTGAGGGTTTTTTTTCTTCTCTCTTTCTCTGGGCTCTTTTTTTTCTTTCTTCCTTTTCTTCTTTTTGTTTTCATTTTCTTTCTCTTTCATTTTTTTTTCACTGTTTAGGCTTCTCAGCTTTGTTTTACATTTTCTTCTGTTGATCCTCTTTCCCTCTTTCCTCAACTACTTCTTAAACTACTTCTTCAAATTTTGAAGTGACTAAACATTGTCTCTTCCCTTTCTGATTACTCCTTTGCATTCTGTTTCATTCTTTCCCTCTGTGTCCTCCAGCTCCCCAGAACTCAGGTGATCATCCTTTGACCTCCAGCCTTGACTCTACTGTACCTGACCTCATTCATCACTTTACCCTGTCCCTACCTATCTTAGCCCCCCAAACCTCTGTAGAAGTGTAAAAATATTCTACCAAGGGGAAAATTGCTGCATACAAGTACATGATATATGTTTGATTTTGTTATATAACTTTGGAGTTTGCTCCTGTGGTCAGAGGTAGCAGGCTAATGGTTATCACAGTTTGTCATTAGTTAAGCTGTACTCGACACTATTGTTACTACTAGCAATAGTACTTTACCCAGGATGTCGTTCATGTTATAATCATTTTTTTCTCCTGTGTATGATAACACTGTGATTGTGTGGGATCGCAATCATCTCCACAGCCCAGCACCAAAGGACTGGGTACTGAGCCAAACAGTAGCTTTGCATTCCTTACAAATCAGTAAGGTAAGTTCCTAGGTTAGTTATAAAGAACCACTTAGATATAGAGGACTTCTGCGAAGAACAGATACCACCTAGGGAAGCCTCAATACTACTGATAAAGTTATATATATCATAAGAAATTGACAAGCATCAACATAAAAAAAAAGAAAAAGAAAAAAAATGTCAAGACACAGAAGCAAAATGCAACCCCAAACCCCCAGCCCAACCAGGACCAACCCAGAAATCAATGAGACAGGTGAAATTAGAAGTCAAATATTGGAACTTTCTGAAATGATAGCAACATAATTTGAAAAAAAAAACACATAGAAGAGGCTAAAGAGAAAATAATCTCCCAGGTACAAAAAGAAAAATGATGCAAACAAAAAATAACCAATACCCAATATAGGAAAGAAATAGAATCCAGGAAGTCGATCCAAACATAAATCCAAGTCACTAAAATCTCCATTGAAAGCATATACAACAAACTGAAAGAGGGGATAGAATATTAGGACATGAAGACAAAATTGCAGCCAGTGATCATGAAAAGAAAGATATCTTAAAAATAGCAGGAGACCATGAAAAGTCTATGCAACAGTTATAAGATGAAGCAAAGAAGAATAGTACAAGATTGATTGGGGTCAATGAGAAAAGGGGAGAAAGTGCAAATGCTCTTTGTAGAAACAACGGCAGAAAATTTCCCAAGCGTGAATAAAGACTTTGACAGACAAATAAATGAAGTGTCTAGAAGCATATAGAAATAATGACTTAAATGTGTAAACATCACATTGTCTCCCTAAGTAAGAAACTGAAAAGATAAATAAGATCCAATATCTTTACAAAAGATATGCCAAAGATAGCAAGATAAGCTACATTACTGACTTCTTTTCATTCATTGAAAAAATGGTTTGTGCTGATGTTGTTTGGTTAATGATGCATGCTTATATCTTATAATCCTAGCAACTACTTTGAAGATGACAATACCCAATATATATTAAGCATTGTTAATTTCCTATTATCTTGCTTTGAAATTCTGTATTATTTTTATAGATTTTTCTTCAACACAAAAAACTGCCTTAACTGTTTCATATATATATATTTTTTCTTTCCCCTTCCTTCTTTTCTCCTTTCCTCCATTCCATTTTTTCTTTCCTTTTAAACTGTTTCTTCCCATTTTACAATATCTATTGTACATTTAGATCTTATTTACTTTTTTGGCTTCATACACTAGAGAGGCAATATGATGCTTATTCATGTGAGCCTGATTTATTTTACTTATGAGTCTGGTCTAGAGTAGCATTCATTTATCCATAAAAGCCTCAGGTTTATCTTTCCTTATAGCTGAATAGTACTCCATTGTATAAAAATACCACATCTTTTTAATCCATTCTACTGTTGATGGGCATTTGCATTATCTCCAAGATTTACCTATTATAAATTGCAATTCTATAAATATGGATGAACATATACCTCTGTAGTATGATGTTAATTCTTATGGGAAGATATCCAGAAGGGGAATAGCTAGGTTGAATGTGACCTCTAATCCTAGTTTTTTGAGGAATCTTCATACTGATTTCTACAGTGGTTTAACTTGTCTAAACTCCCACCAGCAGTGGAGAAGGGCTCCTTTTCCCCAAAAGCCCCACCAAAATTTGTTATTGGTTGATTTCTTGATGATAGCCATTCTTTCTGGGGTGAGATGAAATCTCAGTATTGTTTTAATTTGCATCTCTTGTATGACCAGTGATGATGAATGTTTTTTTCATGTATTTATTTACCATTTGTATTTCTTCATCTAAGAAGTATACATTCATCTCAGATGCCCTCTTATGGATTGATTCTTAATATTTGTAGGGAGAGGGTCTGATTTTTTTTTCAATTCTTTGTATGTTCTAGATAGAAGTCCTGTGTTTGAGGGACAGCTGATTGTCTTTTCACTCTATTGCTGATTTCTTTCTTTCTTTCTTTCTTTCTTTCTTTCTTTCTTTCTTTCTTTCTTTCTTTCTTTCTTTTTTAGATTTATTTAAAGAGAAACAAAAGCATGTAAAGGGTAAAGATAATACAGAATTCCAAAAAAAAAGATAAACAATAAGAAATCACTAGTTAATAAATTACATATTATCCTCTTAGAAATAGTTGTTCAAGTTACAAAATTAAAGCATACAAAGTAGATAGTCAAACAGTGAGAGTGTGGACAGCTACACATGCATGAATCTCTATGTGTATTTCTATCCTTTCTGTATTAGAGGGAAAAACAAAACTTAGCAAGACAAAGCAAAACAAATTCCTGTAAAAACATGAAACCAAAAAGTTGTATAAAACCACAGTACAAGGTGATCTACAATGATTACCGTGTTGTTTCTTATTATCTTCAATAGAATGTCTATATCATCAGGCATAATTGAATATAACAGTATAATTGAGTATAGCAGTAAATAACAATATTAGTAAAATAAAACATTGTAGATAGTATAAAACTTCAAAGGCAGGTAATAATCAAACCGGAGTGGATATTCTAGTGAATCTTGTCATCTTAAGTGCAGTTGCCTATACTCTCAGACTTGATACTATCAATCATAACAGCTTTGAATAAAATCTATCAATACAAAACAGTGATCCAACAAACCAGATTTGATTATGATCAGTCATGGTAAAACTGTGTGGGTTTTACAGAGCTTTAGATTAAGTTAATAGGAAATTAAGGATGATTACCGTACTCCTGTTTAGGATTACTATCTGTGCCCTCAAATCTAGTACAGATAGAATGACTGGAACAGAATATAATACATCTAAGCAGAGTAGTGTGAGTAATGTGGGTTTTAAATCCTGGTGCACTATTAACAATATAGCATATCAAGGCCATCTATGTTAGAGTTTCTAGTTATCCTTCTCTGCCTCTTTTCTGCTATGCTACTTTTCTGCCTTTGTTTAGTTTTCTCCTTCATTCTACTGCCTCACTCATTGAGGCCTTTCTGCCACTGTTCCTAAAATCTTGGTATTTTTTTCTCTCTCTCTAGAATGTCCTTCAGCATTCTCTGTAAGGTTGGATTGGTGGTGACAAACTCACCCAGTTCCTCTTTGTCATGGAAGCATCTTGTTTCTCCATTAATTTCTAGTGTCAGTTTTGCAGAGTACATCAATCTGGGCTGGATGCCACCTTCCTTCAGGACTTGGAAGACATCACTCCAAGCTCTTCTTGATCTGATGGTCTGTGTCAAGAAGTCAGCCGTGATTCTGCTGGGCTAACCTTTATAGGTAATCTGCTTCTTTTCTCTGATGGCTTTTAATATTCTGTTTTTATATTGAATTTCTGGTATCTTGATTATTATATGTCTGGGTATAGCTCTGTTTTGGTTGTAGGTGGCTGGAGTTCTGTATGCCTCACACAACTGAATGTTATTTTCTTTTCCCATGCTTGGGAAGTTTTCCTTAATTATTTCCGTGAATAGCCTTTGTAATTCACCTGTATGTATTCCTGCTTCTTCGTTCACGTTTCTTATTTTTAAATTGTAGATTCTCTTGTCATCTTCTAGCCTTTGTATTGTTACTGCCTGTTTCCTTGTTATTTTTAAGAGATCTTTCCTTTCATGATCACACATTACAAACTTGTCTTCAAGTTTTGATAGTCTTTCCTTAGTTTCTTTTAAGGCATTTTGCCAGCTTTCAATTGAGTTTTTAATTTCCTGGTAGTCTCTTTGAATCTGCTTCATGTATTCTAGATTTTCTTTATATTCTTTATCAAATGTTTCTCTCCTTTTTTTGTGTTCCTCCCTTCTTTCATCTGTATCTTCCTGAGAGATGCTTCCTGAGAGCATTTCTTTTATCACTCTACTCATATCCTGCTTTACCTAATTTAATATTTCAGATTTGAACTTGTCTACAAGATCCTGAAGATATCTCTTAATGTCCATTGAAGCCATCCATGTCTGATGTTGTGTGTTTGCCGCCTTCAGTCTCCCTTGTTTTTCCTTCTCCTGGATCAGGGCTCTCAGGGTTTTGAGCTGGGGGCCTCCTCCTGCCTCTCGCTCCTGTCATGGCCCTGGCTTCTTCCACACAGGCTACAGTGCAGGTCCCAGCCCCCTTCCCTGTTGGCTACGTTTCCTCTTTAGCACGCAGGCAAGGGAAATCTGCCCTTTCCAGCCTGCTCTTGTCACTGAGATATAAGCAGGCTGCGTATGCCTGCCCCCCCCCACCGGGCCAGCCAAACTTTAGGGGTGATCACCCAGTCAGTGCGTGCTGGGTTCAGGGAATGGATTTGAGACAGCTCATTGGGTCCCGGCCAGGGGCATGGCCCAGTCTAAGCAAATCCCACGAATCTGCTCTGGGGAGGGAGCAACCAGCTGAAGTCACTGTCACTCCCAGTTCAGATTCCTCCTGCCTGATTCCAACATGTTGCCCACCTGGTCATGCCCTTCCCTTGCGGGGGGTCTCACTCCCAGCACTGACTGTGGATCAATGAATGTTCCTCCACTGGCTCCACTCTCCGCTGGGCTCACCAACCCCCGACTTCAGCGCTGCCGCTCTTCCTGTGAGTGACAGTGGGAACGAGTTTGGGCGGCTCTGCCTGCCGGCGCGGATTCAAGCTGGTGCAGTCTTGGTGGGTCACTGTGAAAACACTGTGTCCCTTTAGTTTTTAGCTGTTTCAGTTGTAGTCCTGAAGTATTTGACAAGCTTTTTTAAGTTTTAATTTCTTCCTGTGTCAAGAGGATCCATCTCCCTCTGTCTGGCTCTCTCCAGGGTGTTTTATTCTGGCATATGCATTGTTTCTCCCAGGAGGCTTTGTATTCTGTTGCTCACTGATCGGCCATCTTGTCTTCTCTCCTCTATTGGTGATTTCTTTTGATGAGCAAAAGTTTTTTAATAAGATGAGATCTAAGTTGTTGATTCTTTGAAGTATTTCCCATGCAGTTTGGGTTTTGTTCATGAACTCTCTGCCTATGCTTATGCTTTTCAAGATTTATATCTATTTTTTCTTCCAGTGGATTTAATGTTTCTGTTTTAATATTCAGATCTTTGATCCATTTTGACTTGAATTTATTGCATAGTGATAGATGTGGGTCTTGTTCTAGTCTTTGGCATATGGAAAGCCATTTTTTTCCAGCACAATGTATTAAAGAGACTTTTTTCCAGTTAACATGTTTGGCCCCTTTGTCAATGATAATGTAGTTGAGTGTGTTTGTAGTTGTGTCTACACCTTTTAATCCATTCCATTGATCCTCATGTCTGTTTTTTGCTATTACCATGCTGATTTTATCAAGTTAACATGTTTTTCCAGTTAACATGTTTGGCCCCTTTGTCAATGATAATGTAGTTGAGTGTGCTTGTAGTTGTGTCTACACCTTCTAATCTGTTCCATTGATCCTCATGTCTGTTTTTTGCTATTACCATGCTGATTTTATCCAGTAGCTTTGCAGTATAATTTCAAGTCAGGAATTGTGATGCCTCCTGCCTTGCCTTTGTTGCCCAGAACTGTTTTTGCTATCACAGGCCTCTTCTGGTTCCAAATGAATTTTAGTCATGTTTTTTCTAGTTTGTGAGGTATGTTAATGATTGGTATTGCATTACATCTGTATAACAATTTTGGGAGTATGACCATTTCCACTAAGCTGGTTCTGCCTATTTAAGAGCAAGGGATATCTGTCCATTTTCTGATATCTTCTTCTGATATCTTCTTCAGTCACATTTTTCAAAGCACTTTTTCAGTTTCAATATATAGATCTTTTACTTCCTTTGTTAGATTGATTCCTAAGTATTTCATTTTTTGGAAGCTATTGTGAATGGTATGGTTTCTCTAATTTTCTCTTAGTGAATTTCCTGTTTGTATACAGAAATGCTATTGATTTTTGAGTATCCAGCTACATTACTGAATTTGTTTATTAACTCTAGAAGTACTTCGGTGGAGTTTTTAGAGTCATCTGTGTAGAGTATCATGCCCTCTGTGACCAATGATAATTTAGCCTTTCTTGTCCTTATTTGTTTTATTTCTCTTTTTGATGTAATTGCTCTGACTAATGTTCCCAGAACTATGTTGAATAGAAGTCATCATAGTGGACATCCTTTTCTTATTCCTGATTTTATAGTGAAAGCTTTTAGTTTTTGTACATTTAGTATGATGTTGACTGTTGGCTTGTCATAGATGGTTTTCATCAGATTGAAGTAAAGTCCCTTTATTCTGATTTTTTGTAGGGTTTTTATAATGAATGAGTGTTGAAGTTTATGAAAATCTTTTTTCTGCATCTATTGAGATGATCATGTGATTTTTGTCTTTGACTCTCTGGTGTATTACATATATTGTTTGCATATGTTGAACCATATGCATTTCTGGGATGAATCCCACTTGTGATTGCATATAAGCTTCTTGATGATTTGCTGAATTCTGTTTGTTAATATTTTATTGAGGATGTTTTGTACCTGTAGTTCTCTCATTAGCTTGTAGTTCTTTTTTTTTGGTTAGGTCTTTCTCTGGTTTTGGTATCCGGATAATACCTGCCTCTAGGAATGAGTAGGGGAAAATTGCTTCCCTTTCAATTTCATTAAAGTGTTTGAGAAGTGTTGGTGTTAAATCTTTTATCAATTTCTTGTAGAATTCATCCATTAATTGATCAGGACCTGGATTGTTGTTTGATGGTAAGTTTTTAATTTCATTAACTTGTGTTGGGTTATTCAAAACTTATATCTTCTTCATTCAGCTTTGGGTAATTTGTACATTTCTAGGAAGCTGTCCATACCTTCTGTATTTTCTAGCCTATGCAAGTAAAACCTTTTGATATAGATATTGATGATCTGAGTTTCCATAAGATATGTAATGATTTCACTGTTTTCATTCCTTATTATGTGAATTTGAGTTTTTTCTTTCCTTTTTTCCTGAAGTTGCCTAGAATTTTATTGGTTTTATTTTTTCTTTTAAAGAACTAACTCCTGAATTAATTAATTCTTTATATTGTTTTCCTACTCTCCACTGCATTGTTCTCTGCACTTAGCTTTATAATTTCCTCTTTTGTTTGGGCTTTGGACTTGTCTTGATTGTTGTTTTCTAGAAGATTGAGGTGCAACATCAGGTTGTTTATTTTTGCTCATATTTTTTCCTGATGTGAAAATTCATTGCTATAAATTTCCTTCTTTGCACTGCTTTCATTGTGTCCCGTAAATTCTGGTATGTTGTATCTGCATTCTCATTTCATTGTAGATATTGTTTAAATTCTTCCTTAATTTCATCTGTGACCCATTGATTATTTAGGAAGGTGCTATTTAATTTCCATGTTTAAGGAGTTTTTGAGATTTTGTTTGCAATTAATTTCAAATTTCATTGCACTATGGTCAGATAATATGTATGGGATAATTTCAATTCTTTTGCACTTACTTAAGCAAGTTCTGTGGGCTAATACATGGTCTATTTTAGAGAACATCCCACATGCGATTGAGAAGAATGTATTTTCTAATGATGTTGGGCAGAACACCCTGAAAACATCTACTAAGTCCACTCATTCACAGGTTTGGTTCAGTTCCATTTTTTTTTCTTTTTTTGCTGATTTCTTGTCTAGTTGATCTATCTCTTTGAGGCAATGAATTATTAAGGTCTCCCATTACAATTTTGTTATTGCTTATTTGATTTTTTGTGTTTGTTAATAATTGCCTTGTATAATAGTATGTTTCCACATTTGGTGCAACATATTTATGATTGTCAGCTCTTCCTCCTTAAATTTCCCCCAACAAGTATTTAGTGTCCTTCATTATCTCTTTTGATAATTTTTGGTTTGAAGTTCACATTTTTTGCCAACAGAAAACTACCCCTGCTTTTTTCTGGTTTCCTATTTCATGAAGTTTTGTTTTCCATCATTTGATTTTTAGTCTATGAATTTCTTTTTGAGTTAAATGTATTTTTTTACAGTATATTGTTATTTCTTGTTTATTGATCAATTCTGCCAGTATGTTTCTTTTGATTGGTGAATTAAGGTCATTTACATTGATGGTAATAACATGTATTGGTATGTCTTTGTCTTGTTATATTTTGCTGTTGGTTCCCTACTTTCCCCTCTGTTTAATTGCTTGTGATATTTGTTGTTTTCTTTCTGTTTTTCATCTTGTATTTGTAGCTATTTTTATCTTGGTCTAGAATATTTCAGTACTCTTTAGAGTGTGGTTTGGTGGTCATGAATTTCTTCAGTTGTTCTTTGTCATGAAAGTATTTTATTTCTCCATTAATTTTGAAAGATAGTTTTGTATAGCTCATGACATTAGGTTAGATATTGTTTTCTTTCAGGACTTGAAATACTTCACTCTAGGGTCTTCTTGACTTGAGGGTTTGTATTTGAGAAGTCTGCTGTGATTCCAATGGATTTTATCTTTTGGGTGATCTGTTTCTTTTTGCCAACAGCTTTTACTATTCTGTTCTTTTGCTGAATTTCTGAGATCTTGATTATTTTATATCTGGGTGAATATTTATTTTGGTTATGGCTAATGGTGTACTATATGCCTCACTTATCTCTATGTGAGATTCTATTCTCATGCTCCAGAAATTTTCTGCTATTACTTCTGCAAGTAGGTTTTTTTTTGTCATTTGTGTTGACTCCTGCTCTTTCATTTACATCAATTATTCTTCAATTATTTTTCCTTAGGTAGTCTTATAGCTGTTGAATTGTTATTTCATGATTGTTATTTTAAGGAGATATTTCCTTTCATGATAGCTATTCATGATTCTGTCTGCAGGTTGGGAAAGTCTGTCTTCATTATCATTCAATCGGTTTTGCCACCTTTCAGTGGAATTTTCATTTTCTGGATATCTGTTTGAGTCATTTTGGTGCATTGTATTTCTTTCTTGTACTGATCATTCACAGTTTCCATCCTCTTGCTGTCATCTATTTTTAATCTATCTTTACTCTAGATTTGCTGAGCAATTCATTTATAAATGTTGATGTTTCTTTTTTTTTAACCTGAGAAATTAATTTGGATCTGATTTCCTCTATAGCCTCCTGGATTTGTTTCTTTATTTTGGTTTCTGTCATTTCAGAAATTTCAAGTGTGTGTCTTCCAATGTATTCTATGTTGATGTCTCAAAGACTTGTTCAGGGCAGACTGGAAGCCTGAGATTTTATTTTACTTTTTCATCTTGTCATTTTCTATTTCAAAGAAATTTTTATTTTGTTTTCTGAGATGGTCCTTGTGAGTTTCTGTAATAGGTAGCTATATCATTAGTATAAAGGCCTCTTTAGAAAAAGTCTATACTTCAGGGATGTTTTCTTTGTGTAGGAGATTCTTGGTTTCCATCTGTTTCAAGAGCCTACCTTCCCAAGTAATTAAGAGTGAGATGTTGGTATCTGTTTGGCTCAGTACCTGGTCCTTTGGTGTAGGGCTATGGTGAGTTTATTACCCCAGAGTTTCTCAGTATTATTATAGAAGGGAGAGCAACTAAATATAAGAGATATTACACCCTAGGTAAAATAGTAAAATTAGCACTAACAACAGCATCAAGCACAATTTAGAGACTGACAACTGTTATAATTATTGATTTTGTTCTTTAGTCCATAGGAGGAGAGCCTATAGTTACATAACAAAACCAATAGTAATTTAGGAGGTTGTATGCAAAGTGTTGCTCCTTGGTAGAGTGGTTTTATCCTATGGTTGGGAAATTTAAGGAGGACAGTGTATAAAAGATAACTGGAAAGGAAGTAGAAGCAAGGCTTCCAGACAAAGGTTGATTGCACAAGATTTTGGGAACTAGAGAAGGGGGTAGAAAAGAAAGAATGAAAGTGTTTGAAGGATTATCTGAATTTGGTCCCTGAGTTTGGGGGATGGAATTAGTTTTCTATGGTAGTTCTCCCCAGCTGTTTTAGAAAATAGAGGGAAAAAATAGAAAAAGAAAGAAATGAAAGAAAGATGAAGAAGAAAAGGAAGTGAAAAAAATTGAGAGAAAAGGGTTAGTTACTGAGTCATGGATTCTACCCAGCCAGGTTGCTGGTCCCCTGGCGCCCTCAGTCACGTGTCGGCCTGCATTGTTACTGTTATTCTGGACTGTTCACACCACTAGTCTTGCCTGTCCATCCTTTACTCTTTAGCTGGGACCATATTGTGTCACTGGCATTCCTTCTGATCTCTGAGCCTTCCCAAGCAGTTCACCCCAGTCATGGCAGGGGAGGGGTCACCTTTCTCTGGCACAGTTCACCTGGGTTCCTATGGTGGTAGAGAGATGCTGGAAAAGCTGAGATAGTTATACTACTAATTTCTGTTAGTTCATTCAAAAGAAAGGTTTATGCTTACATTGTTTGATCAGTTTTTCCTGCATATATCTTGTAATCCGAGCAGATAAAACTATACAATGGGTTATCCATTGTTCTTCTCCTATCTAGTTTTGAAATTTTGTATCATTGTTTTTATTTTTCTTTCTCTTTAAAATTAAAAGAAAAAAAGATAAAGAAATTCCAGTGTAGAGTCAGTTACAGTACATGATTAGCTGTTGTGCAAAATGGTAAAGTTGTGACCTACAGTGTTTATAACCATATGAAATATGGAAGGAAAGTGAAATGCAGCTGTCACAAATGTGCATGAACTGTAACCTACCTGCCCCTGCTGGTGTTAGACTTTCCTGGTGAAAAGGGGCTCAGATCTCCCCACTGCTGGCGTGCAGAGAAAGCAAAGTTCTGTGGAAACTGAGATGTGGGATCAGGACTCTTGGGAAGAATAAACGTTAATAAATTCAACGTTAGAGAGACCATTAGTTATAAATAAAATATTTATAATTACGGGTTCCTTAGCATTCTGATCCTGTAACAAATAGCAAGATGATCAGCTTATAAAGAGAGGTTTGCCTCAGCTGATGGATTCTGAGTCCCAGACCAGGATGGGCAGCCCTGTGGTTCTGCATGACACAGTACATCACAGTGGGGCTCTGGAAACAGGAAAACCACTTAACTAGGGCTGGGAGGAAAAGAAAAGACAGGGGTCTCATGAGCCCCTTCCAGGGCTTGTTCCTACCACATCCCTCGGGCCCACCCTGAAAGACTGCACCAGGCTGGGAACAAACCTTGGCCTTGGTGCCTTCAGACTTCAACTCCATGGAGAAATGACCACCTGGGCACAGTAAGGAGAGATGGTCCGGTTTCTCTCATGCCTAGAACCTGAGCAAGGTTGTGCTGCCCCTCCCATTCACTCTGTGTCCAAGGCTCCTTCTCAGCTTGGTTACCAAATGTGCCCTTCGAGTGGGTGCGTAGCTCAGGGGCAGAGCACTTGCTTCCTTTGCACAAGATGCTGGGTTTGGGCCCCAGCATGACAAAACAAACAAAAACATAAAACAAGAACAAAATAAAATCAAAACACACCCGGCCAAGCCACTCTGAAGTGTGACCCATTCTGTCGTCCCTCTTTGGTCCCCTCTGCTCCTCCCCTTTCCTCCCTTATGGGACCTCAGCTTCTGAATCACTGTGAAACTCTGCTTTCTTGTTTTAACACTTGATTGTCTTCCTGTCTGTCAATGTGCATCCCTGCTGGCTTCACTAGCAGGGTCTCAGTCTCTCAGTCCTGCCCAGTGTTGAGTAGGCATTCAGCACCCCCAAAGCGAAGTCAGGGTTTTATTGGAACAGGGCTGATAATGACGCTTTCACTTTAAACAAAGGAAGCCACCAGCAGATTCTCATGTGCAGCCCACGCTCTCATTCCCGACCACCAGTGCTGACTTTTCCTGTGCCTTCCGGTGTCGGAGGGTGATGAGACAAGGCCCGAAGTAAGGGGCCCAACAAACTTCACATTTTAGCTCTGCTAGCCACTGTCTGAATGGTCTGGGGAAAGCCAGCCTTTTTTTTTTTTTTTAAACATATTAGTTTCCTCATCTAGGAAGTAGAAATTCTATAATTTTATCTTCTTCATAAAGTGGCTGTGAAAATTAAATGAGGTAATGCATATAAAAAGTTGAGCACTTCAAAAATTATAGGCAAATGTAATTATAAAGCACTTAAACACAATGTACTTACAATGTTCTGCATTTCTTTGTAATTTTATTTACACTCTTAATTTGCTCATAAAAATTGTACAGGTAGTACAAAGATAAATTTCATGCAGTCTTAGATTGAAATTATCCAAAACCCTGAAATGCCATAAATTATTTTGTTGTGATGTGAACTCTGAGAATTCAAATTCAAATTAAATTATAAAACATGATCAAATATAAATGAATTCAAACTTACTTTAGCTTTTACCTGTTACTGATTTTCAAGTTACATCCTAATCCCAGTATCTCTGTCAATGATACTTTCCAAACAACAACAACAACAGCAACAAAAACAAATAGACAATGAGCTTTCAGAAGAAAATTTATTGCTTTGCACTTTATTTTTAACCAAGTTTTTCCTTTAGCAAGGCTCTCTGGACTACATTATTTTAATTTTCAATACTGGATATTTCCAATTATCCTCACTACCCATTACACATCTGAATTAAACTGTTATGCTAGATTTTAATCAAATATTTTGGGGCAAATATTTGCATAATTGATTAGTAACTCTTGATATTGCAGCTATTTCTACAAGAATATCCTTTTATTAAATGTGAAGTTTCAAACCAATTGGAAGTTATCTTTTTTGTTAGATAAATCAATTTTGATTTTTGAACCCACTACCTTAATGTTCCATGCCATTTCCCATTTTGAAAACTCATTTTATGTGCAAGTATTTGAACAATCAGAGATATTACCTAGAAAATGACCAAAAAGCCATAAAGCTGCTCCACTTATTTCTACACCATTATTTGCTTCTGGGAAAGTTTCACTTGAGACTCCTGTGGAAGACAGTGTAAGTGGCCAGATAGCGATCGTCTGTGAGTAGGGTGCCTATGCTGCACGCTGCATAGACTTTATCGTCTGTGTGTGAGGGTGCCTATGCTGCACGCTGCATAGACTTTATCGTCTGTGTGTGAGGGTGCCTATGCTGCACGCTGCATAGACTTTATCGTCTGTGTGTGAGGGTGCCTATGCTGCATGCTGCATAGACTTTATCGTCTGTGTGTGAGGGTGCCTATGCTGCACGCTGCATAGACTTTATTTAGAGCTTGCACTCTAGCTGTTCAAAATATGTGAAATTAAGGCCATGTGCTTTTAAAAATATAATGCAGAAATAGGAACGTAACTTGGAATTAGATAAGAAAGCAGAGAAATGTGCACAGAGTTAAGTCTTTATTTCTGCCCCAGACTGTGGTGCTGTCCATAGGTGAAGGTGGCCCAGTCTCTATCAACTTCCCTAGCACAAGGAAGAGCATATGAAAAGCCCCAGGGCAGCCTTCTACACCCTGGCTCTCCTGTGTGAGATATGCCAAATCTTTCTTCTCAGATGGAATCCATTCAACTGAAACCAAGAACTCAGTGACCTATGTCCCTATGTCCCTATGTCTCCTTAAACTTGTGAAAGAAAAACAGGTGGGCACCAGATACTGTGATCTGAGCTTCCTTCAGAGGGCTGGAACAGGAGGGCTGACCCATCTCCTCATTATTAGAAGCTGTTGGATAACATTCACACAGATTCCAGGCACACTGCAGAGAACATCTACATTTCACCTTTGCTGATAACAGCATGGTGGCTCAGCCTGTTTCTCTTTGGTTTTCAGTGGATTGAATGTATCAGAGCCTTAAGAAGACACTTTGAGCACTTGGAAGATGCCTGAGAACATAGCAAAGCTTAGTTGGTTATCTTTTCTAAACACCGTAAAGCTGTGTAAATCAAAGGAGTGATCTTTGGAAACCATGTTTAGTAGCTAAAATAGGGTATGTGTTCATAGCCTGACTTTGTTTTCATTTTAGGTTGTAACTGCTCTTTGTATGGAATATGGGAAAAGCAAACGGTGAAGGCAGAGTTCTCCCTTTCCTGGACAGCAAGTGTGGAGAGGGGAAGAACTTTCTGGGGAGGAGCAGAGCCCGATGGAGCAGCAGGTCTGTGAATGCCTCAGCCTACACTGTGACCGGGGTCTGCATGCCCTGATGGAGAGGGGAAGAACTTTCTGGGGAGGAGCAGAGCCCGATGGAGCAGCAGGTCTGTGAATGCCTCAGCCTACACTGTGACCGGGGTCTGCATGCCCTGATGACCAGGCGCTCCCAGATCGGTATGAGCAGGGAGCGGCTCAGGATCTGCCCTGGAAGGATGTTTCAGGCTTGGATGGTAAAACATGTCAATCCTTGAGCCCACAGGGATGTGTCATGCTCCTGCCTGGGACATGACAATGCATCCCCATGTCTCTTAATAGAGGGACTATATTCAGCTTTTACCCTAACTACTAAATTATTCTTCCTGACACATTTGGTGGGATAGACTCCCTTCCCTTACTAGATAGAACAAGACATCAGACAAGAAGTAAGAAACAGAACTCCCAGCTCACAGAGGAGAGAGGGAAAAAAGCACATGCCTACATGGAAACCAAGAAAGAAACATTTCCCAGGTCACCGGTCACAGGTCCCAGGTTTGGTTCAAAGATGGAACACAAAATGAGAGCTAGAACAATACCTTTAGAACATTCAGACTCACGTCATGATTCCAACTTGTGGAGTTAGACAAGAACCCTGAACCTTCACTTCCTTATCTATAAATTGGAAATAATAAAAAGCCAATAAACAAAGTCAGACACTTGTGAAAGCTGAGGGTTTCATTGATGGTGGACTCATAAGTGCTTCAGGCTTTGTGCCTGGAATCATTGCTACGGCGATCAGGTAAGCTCTGAGCAGGGAAATGGGGCCCCGAGAACCAAGGACACAGCAGCTACCAGGAAGCAGCCCACAAGCACCCATCAGTAGGGGCAGGAAGAGTTTAGTAAGTGAGAACGTTATCAGATTTAGAATAAAAACAATGCAGATGGAACGAGAGACAAGATTGCCATTGTTTTTCTTAAAATTAATGTGACTGATCCTTATTTTGTTGTCTACAATGAAAAATTAGCTGCACAGTGAATCACAGGTAGCTCTTATTTTAATGTGCACATTAATTTATTTTTCAACACTTACTATTCATCTGTCTTGAAGCAATAAACTTCTCCGTGTCTGTAAGATATAACCAGGATTTCCCCACCATACTTGCTGCAGTCTAGATTCTAATGTCCAGAGAAATGGGTTAAAAAGGAACACCCATTAACGAGCCTGTGGTCTGTCTGTGTTAGCGCTGTGTGCACACGCTTGTATTCGCCTTGACACGCTGTGTTCTTAGGTAGACTGTGTTACTGCCTGCTTCTCATCAGGGTTCATGCAATACCAAGGCTTGCCAAGGAAACAAAAGCAAAACAATCTGCTCTGTATGTTTAGTTCTCATTTCTGGCCAGAGGAATTGGAGAAAGATAGGTTGTTTCTCACAGATCACTTTTTGGCTAACTGACCCCATTTAAAGGAGGCAGTATTCTTGGGTTGGTTGAATTTGATTGGGAAAGAGGAGGCCATGCTAGCAGAAAGGGAATTATGTACAGAATTTGAGGCTATTGGAAGAGTCCAAGAATCAAAAATCAGAAAGAAAGGCACATACCCTTGTAGAAAATCTGGAAGTGTAAAAGCCACCAGCAAAGGATCAAGTTGCCTACAAAGTGCAAATGGCAGTGTAAGAGAAGGCTCTTAATACAGGAGAGCCGGGCCTCATCTCCCTTCCTCGCCTGACCATATGGTGACATTAGAGGCCCACCCGGTCCTCCAGCTTCCCCTTGGTTTGGCCAATGGCGAGTACCAAGAGGACACAAGAAATGGCTTTGTGGTAAGGTTTCCTGCTTCTCTCCACAGGAGGACAAGCTGTGGTCCTCACCGGTGCTCCTCTCCCAGCATCCTCCTTCCTCTCATCCCTTCAGGCCAAAGGACGATAACTGCTCTTCCTGGTCCTGTGTCTTGCCCTGTTCCTGCTATATCCTACAAGATCTCTGTAAGTTTCTGTTAGAAAAGAAGCACTTCAGTAAGTCTAACGTGGTCCTAATTAGGACCCAAATGTTTCACATTTGGACCCATTGCAAATGACAGTTTGTACCATGAGCATCCTGATACGCTTGAGCTAGTCCCAGGCTGTGTGGTAATAGTATCATCTAAGTGAATAGAATCTCTGCTTCACAAGATGAGGCTCAATGACAGGAAAGACCAAGTATCAGCCCGGAAACTGGTGCAGCCAGCTAAGGTAATAAAAATAACTTTGCATTTGGGGGAGTGCAGACATTAACATCATCATCAAGTACTTGAGAGATACCATGGTGGTGATTCCCACTATGTCCTTATTTAACTTACCCATTGGTCTAGAACAGTCAGGTGGACTGTGCCAAGCGACAGCTAATTACTCCAAACTTATTCTGTGATGATGCCAACCGCAGCTGCATTTCCAGATGTGCTATTTATATTGCAGCAAATAAATACAGCTTGTTGTGGCAATTGATCTTAATCCTTCCTAATTTCATCCCAATCAGAAGGGAACATCAGAAGTAATTTTCATTTCATGTCAAAGACGATTGTATGCCCTTGCTGCGATGACCTCCTGTGCCGTCTGGGACTGGGCTGACCCTCCTACTCTTCTGCAGTGTCCTCCGGAAGGGTTTTGGCCATTTTGAAACCCTCCAGAGTATCTTGCTTATTATGATATTGGTGAATTTTTGCTCACTGAATTTGCTGAGTATGAACTAGTGTTGTGGTTTAATTTCAAATGTCCCCCATAAGGGTCATGTGCCCAGAAGTGGGGCCTTTGAAGGTGCCTAGGTCATGGGACACCCTACTGTGCTTGGTGAGAGTCTGCAGGTTTGGAGGAGATAAAATGCTCAAGAGTGTGTTCCTCTTTCCACATTGGTCTGCGGCTTGACTTCTGTGTGACCAGTCTTAAAGTAGAAGTCAGCACAGACTCTGATGGGGACTCTCCCTCCATGGGTGCAGCAGCCAACAGATGACTGCTGGGTTACACTGGACCCTCCCACCATCTGGGGTGCTGGCCTGTGCTCACATGGCACATAGATGTTCAGAAAAGGCCTCATCTCTAGGCTTGGAGCAATGCTATCGCAGCTCCACTGTGTACCCACCTGAATCTTCTCCGGTGTCTCTTCCAGACCTTCGATGTCAAAGAAAGGTGTGAATCTTCTTCATAATGTAATCAATTCAGAGGCTAAGTTTAATTACTATTGCTTAGACCTCCCTCCTGAGAAAAGGCAAAAGATCAAGTATTTGTTGTTATAGGAGATTTATGATATTGGGTGAGTCCCTGACTCTGAGATGCTTGGATTACAAGGGCTCCCTGATCACTATTAGAACCTTCATAGAATGGGGAGAAAAATAAAGAACTTAAACTTCTTTGCTAGTACCAAAGAGGATAGCCTTAATAAAAGTGGAATTTACCAAAAATACTTCATGATATTTGCCATAATAATAGGAATAAATCAGCCTAAGGATGGAATCAATGCTACAAAGTTTCTTTTTTTAGGTACCAGGGATAAAACTCACAATCTCATGCTTGCCAAGCAGGTGCTTGTGCCACTGAGCTAAATCCCCAGCCCTTATAAACGTTTTAGTTGTGTTGCTGAGGGTATTTCTAATTCATTTCCTCTCTGTAAATGACAGTTCAAGCTAGGGAATACATGAGAACAAGCACTTTGGTTTGTCCTTAAATATCTCCCAATGAGCTGCAAGTTAAGTTCTAATTGTTATTTTTATTCTTCAGGTAGTTTGTTGCTTTACCTTCTTGGACAGCTATGGCTATGACAGGTAAGAGAAAAAATGTGATTTTATACTCCTGTACTGAGTTCTAACTTAGCTGTCTAGCAATAAAGACAGTTATTTCACCCTTAGCATGATGTAAAGATTCTGTGAATAATAATTACTTGGAATCCTCACAATCCAAGTCACCCCAACTTTCAGAAGAGATAAAGAAATTCAAGGGAATTCTAGAACTATAATTAACAGAGCTCTCCAGAACCTCAGACTATCTGGGTTAGTCAGTAACCTTGACAATTAGATCGGTCCTCCCTGGAATCAATAACATGTCCAGCTTCCGTCTTTGAGAGTCACTTTCAGCCCTAAATGCTTGTCTGTCATAAGTTGATATTAACGACCACAGGAGACTCAGAAGACACCTCCATCTCACTAAGAGCTCCCACTCTGTTCCTGAAGTGCCCACCTATGCAGCCTCCACACAGTCTGACCCTGGAGGCACCTGAGAGAAGCTGTCACTGGGACTCAACAGAAAAACACTGAGAGGTTTTTATTAGCCCCAGCTGACACAGCCATGAGCACCAATGGCGTGATTCTTGGACTCATGTTTACCAAATCGAGAGCAAAAACGATTCTCCGTCTACTATCTCCATTCTACCAGGAACTTTAAGCTGAAGGTTTTTAGTAATTGTCTGGAAGCTGTTAATGGCATAAGCACACAACTTCTGCCCAAATGACCGCCATTCTCCCTGCAAAGAAGGAGGTAGTTTCTACTTAAAGCGATGGAGCGAGATAAAATTTGTGACTTGATGATTTTCCTTGATCATGAGTCTGGCCTGTATTTCTGTCTCTATTACCTAACCAGAGGGACATATTTTCATAGCAGGTTTGCAGTGTAATCCCTATCATAATCCTGTTACTTTTGACTCCGTCTGGTTCTTATGCTGACTTTCTTTATCACAGATTCAGTTTTATAAATGAGACTTTGGACCTAAGTCAGCAGAACGCTTCTGCTCAGATGATTACAGTGAGGGGAGGGGCATGAAGGCTGTGCTAACTCTAGCAACCAGCAAGGGACAGACAGCCTGCTCTGCGGGAGCTCCGATTCCACACAAGGGACCTATCTGCTCATGCTGAGGAACGCAGGCCAGTTTGTTCCATGTGCTGAATGATATTTATACTCCCCGTGTAGGCCACAGCCTCCTGGATTGCTGCTTTTGCCACAGACACCAAGCTTGCCCTTTCCTGCCAAACACACTATGTTATCCTGTGTATTCAGGATAACTGTGCTTATTATCCATCCCTGTGGATCATACATCCTTGAAGAAAATGTTCAGAAACCTCCCCAAAGAGGCACACAAGGTACACAAGGAACTCTGAATGGATAACAGTCCTCGCACTGCAGAGCAGTTTCCGCAGTTGGGAAAGGCGCGCGGATTTGGCAGATACCACGAAAGACCAATACTGTCCAGAAGTTTGACAGACCTTTTTAAAGTTAAATCCTCAACTCAGTGCTGTGGTTAATAAGTTAGGGCTGAGCCAACCTTTTTAGCCAAAGAAAGCTTACAGCCAACATTTTTCATGATAACTGCAATGCTACAGGTCAAGTAGCGCAGTGCGTGGTTAGCCCGAAACAGCCCACCCGGTGGCTTTCAACTAACACAGCTGGTTTCTGGGACATGTTTTCATATTTTGTAGCCTGAGTTTTTACAATTTTACCTCTGAGAGGTTTCTTTTACAGGAAATAATATTAGAGTTACCATTTTTTTCAAAGGAAGAAAATATCACCAAATCGTAATTGAAGCTGGTAGAGTAAGCTGTCCTAAATGCCACAGTACTGAAATTCCTGAACAAGAAATTCCTGATGAGAGAGTTTGCTTGTGCGGGGAGGGCTGAAGCTAATACACAGGGTTGGAAGGGTCACTGAGGAGAAAGCCAACGTCTAGGCCGCTTTTTGAAAATGTGATTTTGAAGGACTATGAGAGGCAGAGAGAACTGTGAGAGGACTCAGGGTAGAGCTATGATTCTTTGCATCTGTGTAAGCCTGACACGGCTCTGCATCCGAGGAGGCGAGCGAGCACAGCCAAGCGGGCAGAGGGGATGATGCATGGAGCAAGCTTATTACGCATTGGCTAAGAGTGGCGGAGATGCTACCTGGTTCCCAGGGGAGGGATCAGCCATGGGCAAAGAAGAACTACACCTGATGACCCCCAGGGACACCCCTCAGTGGGGCGAGGGTGATACAGGCAGGTCAGACACGACACACCACGGGACACCATTGGATTCTCTAGGAGGCAGTGACAAGATAATCCGCTGAAGCTGAACATGAAAGATGAATGATTTGAGGAGTGAAGAGAAAAAGATGAATGGAAGAGGTCCAGAAAGACCCACGGAAGACTTTTCCGATGAACTTGAAGTGCTGAGCATTCAGGTTCTGAAGAACCCAAAGGCACGAATGTGTCAGCAAACCCATCTTTGGGATTGGGGAGGGGACCTGAGAAGCAGCTATTCTTTCAAAGCAGACAAGTAAGGAGCTGTTGGAGACACAGCTGACATTCTTTTCATGTGTGTGTGGGTGAAATGCCAAGCAGAGGGGGACATTGATTAGACAACACTGGATTTAAAAGGATGGAAGCAGGGCTTGGCACGGGGTGTGGGGAGACATGCCCGTCAGGCGGCTCTGTGACCAAGAAGTGCTAGCCACCAGGAGCAAAGAGCAGATGAAGCAGCACTGGGCAGTCGTGTGTGGGGAGAGCAGAGGGACAGAGCTCCCAGGAGGAGGAAGAGGACTGGCAAGGAGGGAAGTAGAGCTGATGGGAGAGGCGTGTGGGTCAGGAAAGAAAAGAAGTAGTAAGAAGACACAAGGTAAATTCTGTTCTACAAAGAGTGCACATTAAGATTCAGTGCTCTGGAAATATAAGTGGTTTAGCTAATGTTACCTTTAAGCATTTTACCCACATACTGTGACTTTCAGATGGTTAAAGGCTTTCCCTGGCCTTAATTTATTTATAAGACGCCGAGGTTAATACTCACCTTAGGTTTAGATTTAGGGGAGATGAGACAGCTCGTGGAGGATGTGCTTCAGTGCCGAGCGCACAAGCAGTGGGAGGTATGTTTTCCTTTTCCTGATTGTTGCTCAAGTAGCACAAATAAAATACTTTTAACAAGTAACCGGACTTGAGTCAAAAACTATCCAGGCTGATTTACCAATTTGTTGCCATCAATAGAAACTTTAACAGATGCTACTCAATCTGGGAATTGTGTAACTTAAAATGTTGGTGCCCACAGTGAGAATAACTTACATCAAACTTGTACCTTGGCTTTGCCTAGATCCAGCAGAGAGGGGATCCTTCTCTGAATTCCTGGAACTTCGGGGTGCCTCCCTCACCCCAGGCAGAGGCATCGTGTGACGCTCTGTGGACTCTAAGTGTGGGAGTTCACGGGCTGGGGCTCAGCTGTATGTGGCAGGGTGGACTTCAGAGCAAGCTTCCACCTTGCCCCTGTCTGAAGTCCTCTCTGACATCTCCAGTGGGCCTGTCCGTGAGGATACTGGCATTGTCCAGGAATAAACTCAAACATAACTCATCCCGTTGTTTTCAGAGACAATACCAGAGGTTCTGGCACTCAAGCTGAGAATCTCAATTTCTTTCTTGAATGTTTTTCCTTCGTTCCAAAAAATCAACCACATAAGGTCCCCAAAGTTCAATGACCCAAGCCCACTCCTTCCTCCAGTACCTTGGCTCTGGCTCTCAGAATCTTTATGTGAACTTTTGCAAATCTTCCCAGCTCCAAAGGCCCCAGGTAGCCCACACCTGTGACTTCCCCTTTCCTGTTACACAGTGTCCCCACTGAAATGCTTGTAGGTGGTGTCCAGCCAGGGAGCAGAGCCAGCTACAGAGTTGGGAGGAAGGAGGCTCTGGCTGCAGGGACTCTGAGGCCACCGAGCAGACAGAGGCTCCCTGGGCCAACCCTGTCCATCACTTTAGCCTTGGCTCCCACCCTCCTCTCCTAATACTGGACTCTTCTTCCAGAAATTCCCATCGCACAGATAGTCCCATCAGCCAAGCATCGATGGAGCCATTGTGGTCTATTTTTAGAGTATGACACAGCTGCTCTGCAAACACACATTGGCAACTACCTTTGCATTCTTGGGAAAATGCTGAAAACCAGTTTGTTTTATAGGTCAAATGAACTAATACTAACGACATCAAAACACAACTGTGAAGATTAAGTGACATGATATACATGGGATGATTGGCAACAAATTAATGCTTGGTGAATTTTAAATCTTATCACTGCTGTATGACCTGCCCTGTTTCCTCCTGTCTGTCTGTCTGTCTGTCTATCTGTCAGAATTGTGTCCACTCTTCCTGTTCTTCACAGACAGCTTATTCCCACTTTTAAAATAAAATCTTCCCCATTAGAAATTATTTTTTCCTCTTAACAAATACTACAGCAATGATATCATATATTTAACGTACTAAGAACACTTTAAGAAGCAAACATTATCATCTCTGTTTGACAAACAAGAAAACCAAAAAAGAGTGTGATGATGTTGCTGGTAAAGTGGAAGCGATGGACTGGTGATTTACATTTACAGATGCTCACTCACCACCACTGGTAAACTATGCGCTGAAGCCAAAATGACTCCATCCCTGGGATAACTGCTCATTTTAAATGTATGTGCTTTACTGAGCAGTCTACCATGGAGCAGGGCAGGTTGCTTATGGCCACGAGTTCTTTTCAGTCCCACTATCAGGAGTATATTTCTGTGCATATTTTAAACCTAAATTAGCGCATAACTTCCTTGGCCAGTGTGATGTGGTAGACGCAAAGAACTGTGAATCTTTGTGGTGCAAAGTCCTCCAGAAGCCTTGTAGCTTGGAGCTTCTCCTTGTCAAATTCTGTCATGACCATGGAGGGAGTGAATCCAGGATGGCCAGGTGATCAAGGAGACAGCCGTGAGCACAGCATCCCAGGCGATAGTCCACACCAGTTCCAGGTCGGTGAGAGAGGTCGCACTGCACCCACATCCCTAGGACACTGTAACCCCCTGAGAGTCCACTGGGGAAATTCCTAGACAATCCAGGATCTAGAGAAGCAATGGGATTGTTACTGTGAGTCCGTAAGTCTTGCTGTGATCTGTTTAAGGCATAAATAGCTAACTGATACCAAACTTGGTGCCTACGAGAAGTAGGTTCCAGCTCAGATGTAGATCTGAGGATGTGGCACTGGCACTGGGACCAGGTCAGTGACAGAGAGTGAACCACAAGGCCATGAGAGGAGATGGGCAGAGCAGGGGACATGGTAGGAGAAGGTGGAGAAGGTCCATCTGTACTGGGTAACTCCAGTATGGTTAGCATAACTAGAGCCACGCTACCTGGGCAGCCTGACGCTAGGCCTGCTTTGTCAGCTTGGGCATTGTTACAAAGTTACCCAGGGGACAGAAGGCTGATAGTTCTGGGAATCAAGCAGTCCAAGGTCATGGACTGGTCCTTTCCGGTAAGAACCCTCTTTGATTTGGAGATGGACTCTCTTTCCTGCATTCTCATTTTCTCCCCCA
Source organism: Hydrochoerus hydrochaeris (assembly GCA_004027455.1). NCBI lineage: Eukaryota > Metazoa > Chordata > Mammalia > Rodentia > Hydrochaeridae > Hydrochoerus > Hydrochoerus hydrochaeris. The sequence goes on from PVLA01000055.1 coordinate 912,535, forward strand.
CTCCCTCAGCTTGCAAGGTTACAATCCTTTTCAAAAGGGCTTCACCCTAGGACCACATCACCTCCCAGGGACTCCGTCTTCAAACCTAAGAACTTACAGTCATGGCAGAAGAAAGCCCTAGGAAAAACATGCCAGGCTCCTTGCTGGTGTGCAGGACATAAAATGAAGGACTGGGGAATTTGCAGGCGGACATTAAGGAGATAGAAAGTCAGAAAGTCTCAGAGCGCACTGGGCTGGCAACCGACTGTGCCTCCTCCCCTTTCTGCCCGAGGGTAAATCAGACTTGAGGGCAGCCCAGCTGAAACGTGGCCAGTGCAGGATAGCAGGTGTCATCAGTGGTGGCTCAGTGGCTTGTTATCAAGGCCTCAGAGGATGGTGACAAGGAAAGGTAGAGGAGAGGATGAACAATTGTTGATTGCACTGAGTGACAGCACAGCAGCGGAGCAAAGGACCCACCTCCTGCTGTTTTCAGAACTTGTGACATGGAGACTCAGGAGTTTTTATTTTTGTCTTCTTCTCTTTCAAGTATTTTAGATTTTGCCAAGAAATGGAGTAGATTTTATAAAGGTGAATTCTTAAACTATAGCTCCTTGGGATGAGTTAGCTTTTGAAAATAAACTCAAAGGTGACAGTGACCAGGGAGCCGAGGGAGGACCCGAGCCTCCAGGTAGAGCTCTTTCCTGCAGCAACTTGACGCAGTTGTTGGGAACCAGCAGGGATCTATTTCCTGTGTGAGCCTGTGTTTTCCCTGCTTGATGGACTCTTCCTCAGAGTTAGCATAATTCTCCAGAAAACAATAGTACAGGCTGAAAGAGAAGTGAAGCAAAGCATTGCAGATTTAGGTCTTTTTCTGTTACTAGAAAAACGTTTTTCTCGGATCACTGATAATTCAGTGATCAATATATCCTTCGGTGACAGCTGGAATTCAGGAGTGGCAGCCATTTGGGAAGCAGTACATGGGTGACGCATTGCCGTGTTTAATTTACATGTCTGCATCTTTGTGCTGAATAAACATAAGGCAAACTATCTAACCTCTATTACTCAGGGAGCTCTTTTAGCACATTCAAATTTGAAAGATGTTCACCATATTGTTGCATTTGTTAAGAAAGTTAAAAACACAGAAAACTTTAAAAAGTTAATAATGCATTGAAACTGATCTGTGTTAAATCATAACAGCAATGTGTGAAATACGCTTATGTGTGCACATATATGAACGTATGTGTATCTACTTACTCAACAGAAATGTTGTATTTTCCTGACATAAAATATGTGATGCTTATTTGGATCTGAAGTTCTTACAGTTGCCCAGCAGACGGATCCTGTCAGTGACCATTGCACAGGGCAAAGTTAAATAAGATGAAGACTTTATTCATGTCTCCTGCACAGGGAGAGAGAGGGGGTGAGACTCAGCTTAGTCAAAAGGCCAAGGTGGATGAGCTCAAGGAAAGTGGAGAGGGTGCTAGGGGTGGTAGTGGCAGGTGAGGCGCACACCAGGCTGCTCCTGAGTCGGGTGGTCCGTGCCTATAGACTGGCAAAACTTAGAGCCCAGGAGATGGAGGTGCTGCCTTCCATGATGATCCCATTAATCGGTGGCTCAAGGTCTTCGAGAAAGTCAGTCTTGTGTTAGAAAAATGGCAGGAGTTTGGGAGATGGTTTTATTTTCAAAGGAGCAAAGAAATAATACACAATTATGTTTTCTAAAGTAAATCCTGTAAGAAGAGGGTAGGAAGAGGCCAACAGAAAGGAGCCTCTGGAAAGTGTAGTCAAGCTGAGAGAAAGGTCAGGGTCATGCTGGTGTCACTGGTCAGGAAACACTTGTTAGAGACTGCTCGCTCCACACAGTCCACTACGCTGACCTTAGCAGGCCTGAGCTTTAGCCTGGGCTTCTTCATTCCTAGTAGGCAGACTACTAGGCTCTCTGCATCAGTCCTCAGGACGACATCTAAATTTATCTACTGCAGATATTTATCAGGATTTGCAGCAGATTCAAGTAAGATGAGAACTGTGAGAAACAAGGAGTCTGTTGAATCATGATGTCCTAAGCACAGAAAATGCCATACCTTATTTCCTCACCATTAATTTCAAGGTATCAGGTCTTTAAATGTAACACTAACTTGCAGTGTCATTGTGCTAACATCAGCACAGGGGTCTAGTCCTCACAGCAGAAAGAAGCACGTGCGTCATCTCTGGTGCGTGCTGGGCTGTGTGTGTGGAGTCGTCTCCCGGCCTCCTGTACTTGCACACCCCAGTTCAATGTCCTTTGCACCTCTGACGAATCTCATCCTTTCTAACTTCCAGGTGCTTCTGTGGAGGCTCCAAGACACATGTCCACATGTGGTTACATTATTAGGAACTGAGTCTTACCATTTATTCTGACCTAGAATTGCCATTAATAACATTAATCTTACATCTCTAAAATCTCAAGTTTATCACAGAATTTGTGTCAGTTTTCAATTTTTTAAGATGTTGGAAAATTTTTTAAAATGTAAAACAGTTACAGGTCATTGTCAAGCCGCTGCCTTAGGGCTCTACTTTCCTAATATCCCTCACTGCAGCCAAGGCTCAGGCACCATCTGTGTCCCCTACCAAGGAAACACCTGATCCCCTGCAGAGGAGAGGGGAAGTGAGGAAAGGCGGGTGGCTGCTGAGATGTTCCAGAGAAGGAGGAGAGGCCTGTGTCTCTTGTTTTGAGTACTAGGGTTTTGATTCTGGCCAGCTGCTTCCCTCTTACTTCTCTGGGCAGCAGGGTTAAGGAGAGTTTGCTTGCATCAGCTGAGCCAGCATCTCGCAAGAGCTTTTCATTCTTCTAAGTACGAAACAAGAAAGCTGAATCTCAGTGGACCATTTTTAGATGCAGGCAAAGAGAAAATGCAGTGTTAACACCATCAAACATAGCATAGGCCCTACGGCAGCAGGGAGGGGAAGGAGGTCTCAGCGGGGTCTCCACAAATCCAGGCTCTGATCAGGTCTCTGCTGAGCAAACCACACTGTTCCAGTCTTCCTTTTACCATCTGTTAAAAACAAAGTGTTGGAGACATCAGAGAGCTGATATGGTGTGGCCAACTTCTCTGTCATCCCAACAATGGCCGTCTCCCAATCTAATGCCACCTTATACTATTCATGTTAGCACAGGGCGATCTGAAAGAAGGAGAGGGTATCGGCTCTCCATTTCATGGGATTCAGTCCAGGGTCAGCAGCTCCAGGGCAGGAGAGAGGTAGGATTGGTTCTACACAGTAGCCAAGGTCATGCCTCCACGACCCCTCAGACACACCCAAAAGTGGGCTTCCCCTCCCCAGGTCCCAAGGGGCTCTCAAGCCAACCAAGTGACACTCTGCAGCTCAGCCAGCAAAGATGCTAACTGGGTTGCACGGAAAGGCTGGATTTTCAGTTTTCGGGTTTTACTCTATTAACCCCAAGTCTCCTCTGCACAGGGAAGACACTTTCCTAGCCTTTGCTGATCGTGGTGTGAGGCTTTGGGTCACCTGGGGCACAGAATGTTCTCATGTTGCTTTTTGGTCACCTCTGTTCCTGGCCTATGTGTTTATGTCAGAAAAGACCAGCTTCTAAGATGCTCAAATCTCATTCCTCAGTTAAGCATTTTGTTTGCAGACACAGCCTAGAGCTTGAGATGAAATGATGGTGTGACTTATTTCTGCGGTTCCTTGTCTTCTGCATCATAGTGAAGATAAATCAATCTATTTTGTCTTTGATGAGCATCACATCTGTAAGATGGGGTGGGTCGGCATGCGCAGGGAGAAGCAGGCCTTGAGAAGCCCGCTGCTGTGATGTGTTGCCAGATTTCTCGTGGCTCATTGTCAACAGTGGCTGTGGTCTTCCTGGCGAAGGAAGTGAGCGGGACTTCCATTTGATTGTTCTACACTCTTATTCTTCACTGTGCCCTTTCACACGATCCTCCAGCCTACACTGGTGCTTCAGGGTTCCAGAGGAGGAAGAGCATGAAGGAAAGTGCTTGCTGACGGCAGCCTCTCTTAGCTGCGGCCTGGGAGCCCCCGGTGAACCGAGATGCTCTTCTATAAGATCCAGCTCCACTGCGGGTTCTTCTGTTCAAGTGCTATATCTACATAATAAACCTTGAAATGATATCATAAAAAAAGGATTAGCTGCTTTGCTTCCATGATGAAAGCAATATTCAATGTCTTTTCTGGCAATAAGAGAGCTAAATGTGTAAATTACTGTGTTGTAATGGGATACATTGTCTTTCTGAGGCAACCCTGGGAATTTTTTTCCCATGTGGTTTAGAACATCGTTTATATGCTGAGTGATACTGAACTTTTGTTGGTTTCAAGTAAAGCAATATTGTTTATATTTTTGGACTATGTTCTGGCTAACTTAGAGAAGACATGAAATGCTTTACATTTGTTGTTCAGCTAGAGCTGGGAATTCTACTTTATAATTCAAATTGGTCAAGCACAGAGGTGGTACCCAATAGCCACATGACTTTGGTAAAAAGTTGAGGATGTTTCATTTTCAATCAGTAACTTTCATTGCTTTCACATCAGTAACTGTTACTGTTACTGCATCCTGGTGTGTGCACTGATATGCATTCTTTTCATCCACTTTTCCTTTCTTCCTCCAGTGTCCTTGAGGATGTTGGCCATGTTTAGGAAATGTTCATATCAGTCCTCTTCACTGTTGTACCTTCCTATCCCAGAATCGCTGGTGAGATGGGAGAATGCACGAATGCACACGCACGCACACACACACACACACATGCACACGCGCGCGCACCATGCACATATTTTTATTGCAATTGAACATTTAAATTTAGCTCGTGCACAGGCTCATCTTCTCCCCTCATAAAATACATAAGTATTATACTCAGCAGTAGAGTCAGGAAATAGCTGAAGGATGAGTGTAACAAGGATAGTGAAATTCACAGCTGTGTGACCATCTCATCATCAGCACTGGTTCCGTAGCGCCCTGCAGTCGTCATCTAGAGTGTTAAAAAGTGGCATATTTTCCAAATGTTTCCGTATTTTGTGTTAGAGTCGGAGGCAATCAGTTTACATCTACATCAGAAATCAGGGAAGGAAGCGAGAGCAGGTGACGCGCTCCGTGCGGCAGGCGCAGGCGGAAGAGAAAGTGTGTGGGCTTTCGGCTCAGATGCAGAGTCTGGTGCAAGGTACACTTCAAGCTGGAAATCAGATGGATCATGCCAGGCTTCAGCTTCTGTGCTGGTACAGAGGAAGGAGACGCCCAGCCCAGGCATGCAGGAAGAGCACCTGGCATGATTCACGCCACGTGATGGAAAATCAATGATTAGCCCTTTTATGTTTATCAGCCTTGTCAATAATAAAGTATTTTTCCAAACAGAATTGCATAGCTGTTTTATTCATATTTCTTGATAGGTCTTGGACATGGAGGGTCGGCTGTAACTAGTAGCATAAGGGTGTCCCTAGCAGTACCACTGTCTGCTGTGTTTTCATGGGAGAACGGGTTACTGGAGTGCAGAAGTGCAATTAGTTTTTTTACTTTGGTTTTTTATCTTTTGGACTTTGCATTCCCATGCCATCTGCAGATAGGGACAGATCTTTTCTAGCCCTGCACACAGCCTTTATTTCTTTTTCCTCCCTTGTGCAATAGCCAGCTTTGTCAGTTTGCCTAGCACTGGTGTGGAACTGAATTCCTCACCTACTGCATGGTTTTAGGGGCCAACTTTCCCTCTATGCTAGCTTTGTCAGATTTTTAAAACAGATGACAGTGTTCTTAACGGGAGTCATAAATAGATGCATTATCATTTGTCATGAGCCATGATATAACATGCTTTTTCTACATCAAATGATAGGATGACACTACTTTCCTTCTTTATCCATTACCGTGATGAAGGATATGAATGGACCCTTACATGTTCTAGCAGTTTGGAGTTTGGGGACAGCCCATTTCGTCTTAGTTGCAGAAGCTGTCTGTGTAGCACTGTTTATAGTATTTCCTTATAGACTTCATTTTATAAAGTTACCCATGGTGTTTCATTATTTTAACATCAATATCTACTCAAAGTAACTGACCATGTGGATCATGTGATAATTCTCAAGCAGCTGTCATGGGGTCCCAGTGGTGGTCAGGAGACTGAAAACTCATTTTATACTATCTTTGGTATGGACAGCTCAACCAAATAAGGCAAAAAGTTGTCACAAATCCTGGCAGTTGGGAACATTTTGCAGATTTTTACTGGATTGCATCCATATATTTATGCAAATACAATCAGATTCTTTTTTACAATATATAGCATATATAACTTTATATAGCATATATAACTTTATGTTCCAAATATCCCCAATAGATCAACTTAATATCCCCTTCAAAAAGTTATGCCCTACATTATTAAGGGTGAAAAGATACTTTGTGTTATAAATGATTAGGTACAGCTATATATTATTAATTCTACAGAAATTTTATCTAATAACAAATCAGAGGGTGACACCATTTCATGTTCTGATGGATTTTGGTTTCTTATTATCATTTACAGTTATTTTCAGTGTTGCCGAAGGCAAAACTGTTGCCTTGGTAGTGTGCAGACAACACACACTTCGATTCTAAACCAGAAAGAATGAAGGTCTCTGCTTTTCACCAATCTTGGTGTGCATCTCAGGGTGGGCACATGTGACTTCTGACTCCCACTCCAACTCTGCGCCCACTGGAGCCACCATCAGCAGCACATCTTCCCAGGAGTGAAGCAGAGAGTTGAGGAAATCATGTCCTTTCTTGCAAAGTGGCATTCAAGATTCTGTTTTGGAAATTTCTGTCCATGGATGGGCAGGCCACTGCTTCTGGGCCTGCAGTGAGAAGATGAGGCACAGTGAGCGACTCGGAGAAGAGAATGTGCCCCCCCCCACTGACCCTTTAAAAGCTTCTACCACCTTTCAGTAGCACCAAGCTGACGATCCAGCCTTAAACACCCTAGCCTGGAAGGTGCTGCAGATCTGAGCCACAGGTGCTGAGCAGCACTGGGCTGAAAACTGAGTATCATCAACCTCCAAGTCAGCCTGTGGGCCTCCATGCTTCTGAGTATGTTTTATTTTTTTTTCCTGCCCTTCTAAAGTGTTTAAATAGCCAAAGCACTGTTTTTTAAAATTACACTGTAAATTTAAAGAGTTATTTTTTTAATAGAAGTCTGTGGTAATCATTTCATGTATTCATGCATCCCACAAATATTTACTGGATGGGTAATAAATGTAATAAATGTAGGCCACTGCTCACCACATACGGGAGTGGCAAGAAGACATTCTTAATCCCTGCTCCCCAGGAGAGGCCACAGATCCACAGTGGACACCCACCGGTAAACACGCATGTGCAGCTTTCTTCAGCCTGGCTGGGGGGCAGTGAGCAGAACATGCCTGGCAATTGTAGAGGCAGGGGCGAGAGGTAGCCCAGCGAGGACGCTGTCATTGAGCAGAGGGGTGCGTTCCCGAGGGAGGCAGCTCTCTGCAGCTATGCAATCAGCCACTTAATTTTCAGGGCCAAATGCAAATGAAAATGTGGGACCTCTTATTTTCAAAGTGGAAAAACAGTGCTATTCAAATTACTAAAGCACAAAGCTTCCCCCCTGCTTCCACGATCTTTCCTTTGACTCTTCATGGTGTTTTTTATTTGCTAGTTTAAGTAAGGAAAATTAACATTTCAAAGTGCCAACATGCACATGACCATTAATCTCTCCATGGTCCAGTAACAGTATAAATGCAAAAATGAGAGCTTTTACGTCATGTACGACTTCACTGAGATTACGCAATTTTTAATGCTGCAGCTTATCACACACATGCATTTCATTCTCACTAAAACGGTAGAGACAACAAACAATGTGCTGTTTTCTCTTTTTCTTTCCCATGTATTCTACCAGCACTCTCCACACATGAAATTCGACCCTCCTGTTTAGAAGAACTAGCATGTAACTTCATTGTGTTTGTGCTCAGATAGAGGCAAACATCAGACATTATGCATCCAACGTGCAAAAGGAATTTTGTAGCACAGAAAAGGATACACGCAATGCACTGGCGTGCTTCTCTCGGGGCTATCACAGGATTGGCAAGGTCTCAGATGGTCTCGTGCCCCTGCAATGAGGGCTACTGTGTAGAGTGCATGCGGGAGGCTCGAGAGAGTGGATTTCACATGCTGCTCAGCTGGAAATAAGGTTACAGCATGCTGCGGGAGAAACAAGGCTCAGGAGCTCCCCTCCGTTTATTGCTAGGTGACTCCAAAGACCTAGATAAGTTGTTAGCATTGTCTAAAGCACTGTAGTTTTTAAGCATAAGCTCTTCAGAATGGGAACTAGAAAATTAGAAAAGACAGGCAGTATTTTACAACACTGTGAGATTTATGCAGGACCAAAGTGGCTGACAGAAGCTAAGAGTTTAAGAGGCTTATGTGAAATATATTGGAGATTTGTCCAGATTTTGATTGGGAAAACCCACTCCTCTTTGAGAAAAGTGGTCTTAGTCAAACCAGCACACAAGAGACGGATGGGATGTCTGGCAGTGGTGGCTGAGCTACATCCAAGGGAACTGTAGGGACAGCTGAGGAGGGAGCACGTGTGAACCTGCAGTGAGCAGAGGTAACAGATACGCTCCTGTAAGGACAGACAGATATGCTCCTGTAAGGACAGACGCTCCTGTAAGGACAGACGCTCCTGTAAGGACAGACGCTCCTTTAAGGACAGATGCGCTGCTGTATCTCAGACCACCCTGATCACATCCAAGAGACAATCAGCATAATTAGCAGCCAGTTTCTCTCAAGGACCTGTGTGAGCACAATTCGGGTAAATCCCAAGGGGGACAAAATGGCTCATGGATGCTCCTGCCTCCGGGCAGAACCACACATAAAGGGACTGCAAGCCCCACCAGGCTTTGGAAGGCACAACAGCACACAGAGGTTCCCCCCTGAAGCCCTAAGAATGCAATCAGCTTTGCAATCCCCACCATACAAGCTGTTCTGGAAAATGCATTGATAGATGATGAGCGCATTTTGTGGTCGGATGGTTGGGGCAGAAACACTCAGTCTCTCTGTGGCTCACATGTGCAAAGCAGGGTAACAGCAGATTTGCCTGGGCTACTGTGAGCTTAAAAAAGCATTAAGTCTGTAGAATTCTTAACCTCAATTTAAGTCCTCCATAGATAGCAGAAGTCGTTGTTACTGTCATTGTTATATTAAGAAACTTCTGCAGAGATTTCATTAATAGCCAGAATTGTATGAAAATAAAAATAGAGTTTTTCTCCTTTTTTATGGCAGTGTTACTTCCGGGAAAGAGTGGGAGTGTACACAGCGTGATAGGGAGCATGGCATCTGATCCTGTGATTGCATTCACCCCAAATTAAAAAAAAAACAACCCTGCAATTCAGTTGTATAGGCAATCATTGAACATGAAAATATGTCAGGCACGGTGTCAGGTACGGGCAAGTAAAGGCAGAATACATCTCCTGCTTGGGGCTTTGAGAGGACAGTGAGGCAATCCAAGAAGTAAAGGCCTCTGACGGCACCATGGAGGCAACAGGAAGCGGACCTGTCTTTTCTGCGGGGAGGGAAGGGCAGGTCTACCGCGTCTTCTTGGGAGAATTGCGCCAGACATGAGCCCTGAAAGGTGAGGCGCGGTCAGGTGAAGAAGCAGAATGTGATGAGCACTGTGTGTCGGGGCTGCTCCAAGTGATCTCAGTCACCGAAAGCATGGTGTGATGGACGTGGAAGGGCAAGACTGAGTGTGCAGGGCCAGGGGTATAAAGATGTTTTACCGGAATAAAAAAGCACTGGCCTGGGTTTGGTGGTCAAATTTGCTTTTACTTCAATTTATTAACAGGAAATAAATGTTACAAAGGATCCAGCAGAGGAGGAAACAAGAAGTGGCCCTAGCCCCAGGCATTACCAAAGCTAGCAGCCTCGGTGGGCTGTGGATGAGTGATAAGAACAGCAAATTAACTGTGGAGGCCTCTAGGTTTCGTAAGGCTGAGCAGAGGAGAAATTGCTCTGCATTCAGTGATGCTCCTGTGAAGCATCCGAGTCAAGCCTGGCTGTGGTCTCTAGGTTTCCCTCCTTCATGGAGTCAAAGGCTGTAAGGAAGTCTGGTTGTGGCCTGCCACAGCCTTCCCTGCCAGTTTAAAGAATTTGAATTTAGTGAGGAGCTATTCCGGTGGTTTATAATTTATAAACATAAAATATAAGGATTCCTTACATTTTGGAAATCACCTGAGAATCCATGTGACTCCAGATGTCATTATAATGGGAGGAAGAATTTGGGAAGAAGAGGCTGAGGCCCATGAATCTGACCTGAGTCCAACCAAGAGAAAGTGGGGGCCTGTCGTATGAAGAATGTGGTGAGAGATCCAGGGTCTCCTGGCTGGCAGGATGGGTGCAGAGCATGGAGAGAGGCGTGGGCTACAGGCAGGGCTTGCTTCTGAGCATCTGCACACACGGGAAATTCCAACCCCATGGGCTGCTCATCCCAGATCACGCAAAGGTGGAGTGGATTCGGGAGCCCCTTTGGGCTGTGCAGCTGCCTTCTGAGGCTGCCCCAGCTGCAGGACACAGAGACCATGCTGCTCTTGTGTCTCAGAGATCAAGGGCAGGGACATCTTTATTTTGTCTCCTTGCTCCCAAATCAGTCTCTTTTCTTTCTTCTCTGTTCTATACCAGTCTTTTTGGCCATAAGGTAAGACCAGTCTCCTCCTGCATATACATTTGTGGATAACGGTGTACATATAGCATACATTCATAATAAAGACTTGGGAAGGGTTGGGAATGAGCAGAAGTTTGCAAATCACTGGACAATAACTCCACCTAATAGTTAAATGCTGAAGGATCTTCCTCACCTGGTCACTGCTCACAGTGTTAACTTTCCCATGTAACTCATGTGCAGTCAAAATTAGTTGACTAGTTAACTTGAAATATTGCAAAATGCTTATAGCATTTCCTGTAAATATTCCAATTTAGCAAGTCTGCGAGGAGGCTTGGGAAATTTATTTAATAAAATAAAAGCTTCTCAGATGGCTTTGAGGGTAGGTGTTCTAGAAAGATACATTTCTTGGGCAGAGTGAATTCCTCCTGCAGACCTGGTGGCCCTTGTCACAGACCTCTTCCGCCCTCACCGTCTCTCCCCACAGAGCTTACCTTGCCTCCCAGGTCATGCTGCTGTCCTTGCATTTCACTGCCCTCTGCTATGTGTGGATTCTCATCACAGTAACTATCTCAGCACCTGCCACCAGGGTAGAAATGGGCCATTTCCAGTGACCTGCAGGCCATACCTCTTAAATGAGACTCTGAAGAAGGCAACTCCCTGGAAAATAGTGCTTTTGTTTGAGGAAAATGACTTCAGCATTTTGCGGGAAAATTTCCAAGCCAAGCCAAACCCATCCAAAAAGAAGAGTCTTTTCACTAAGGAGATAACAAGGCAGTATGTAATCTTTATCTATCTATCTATTTATTTACCTATCTATTTATTTACTTATTTTTGTGGTACCGGGGATCCAACTCATGACCTTGTGCTTGCCAGGCAGGCTCTTATGCCACTGAGCTAAATCCCTGGCCCCAGCATTTAATCTTTACACTAATGAACTGTTGAATCTTCATGCCAGTGGACTGTTGCAGGATAATTCCACAAAGGCAACAGTCCTGAGTTTACAGAGAGCTTAGTTTATATAGGATTTAGAAGTGAAAGGTACAAAGTAAGTGACAAAACTGTTACATAATTGGTTACATGTATTGAGTCATCTATTGACAGCAGGCTAGTCTTGATTTGTTGAAACACAGGAATTACCATAATACGGAAACACTCCTGGCACAAGGGGAGGGAGTCCTTACAGAGCGAGCATAGTTAAAGGCATTACCATACTATAGAAATGTTCTGGGGATTGGCCCTTGAATTAGCCCAGGGTGCCTTAAGGTACAGACAATTCCTATAACTCAGGGCTCATCAGAGCTATGTGGCTGGGCTGTAGACACTGTCAAGATTAATTTAATTCAGTAGAAGCAGCAGAATGGAAACTTGATCAGGGACCTCTAATTGATCATGGAACACCTATAAGTTTGCTTTTTTATAAATGTGCCCCATTTTGTAAATATGCCAACATTGTAATTGTGCCCCAAAAAGCAAGCTTCTGGATTTGCAAGAGAAAGGACCAAATCTTGCTCACAAGGTGATTGTTGAGAAGAGTAACTAAAAGCCCTAGGTAAAGAGGAACGCCAGGTAAAGAGCACCAAAGGAGGCAGGAATTTCTGGTGACTGCTGATTTTCTCCCCCAGGGCAAAGCTGGTTCCAGATGCCAGAGAGCCTGTGGGACCCTGGCTCCCAAGTGCCTCCAGCGGCAGGGCTGTGATCCCCAGGGCCAAGCCCATATCATTCTCTGGAGAGGAAAAAGGTGAGAAACTCCCAGATGCCAGCTGTTTCCCAGTCTAAGGCCACAGTGCTAGAAAATGTTAAAATCACCACCAGCCTCCAGAAGATTCAGCACAGGGGACAGTGTTGGTTGATCTCACATCTTTACAAGCTGCGGTGCAGAAGGTGGGGTGGGCTCTGCAGCACTGGGGGCGTCCTGGTGGAGACTGTCAGAGTGGGGCTGGTGGAACAGATGCTTGATACCCAACACCCAGTGCTCACTGTGAATGCTGAGCTCGTGTGCCTTAGTCAGTGAACCCTCACCACAATCATTGTTGTACAGTAAAATAAAAATGGGGACAGAACAGCTTCTCTGTTGCTCTGAGTCTAGTTAGACCCCATCTCTCAAATGCACCACAGCTGAAGGTAATCCACAATGACAAAGACCAGCAGAACACGCTACACCTAGGAGAAGATTAGTGTAGAAAATGCCACCAATTAAACTCCTAAGTATGCCATTAATCAGTAATAATGTACATGATACAAAACAAAATGCCTATTTAGGATCTATCTCAGAGTATACAGTTTCTGACACCTCCCCTTCTTTGGCTGACATGTTCTTATACTAAGAAATCTAGGTGGGTGTTTTGTTTGTTTGTTTGTTTTTAAGTTTTATACATTTTTTTTAATTTAAAGAGAAACAAAAGCATGTAAATGGTAGAGATAATACAGAATTTTAAAAAAAGATAAGCATAGGAAATCACTAGTTGATAAATTACATATTGTCCTCTTAGAAATAGTTGTTCAAGTTACAAAATTAAAGCATACAAAGTAGATATTCAAATAGTGAGAGTGTGAATAGCTTCGCATGCATGAATCTCTACATGTATTTCTAACCTTTCTGTATTAGAGGGAAAAACAAAACATAGCAAGACAAAACAAAACAAATTCCTATAAAAACATGAAACCAAAAATCATATAAAACCACAGTACAAGGTGATCTACAATGATTGCTGTGTTGTTTCTTATTATTTTCAATAGAATTATCTATATCATCAGGCATAATTGAATATAGCAGTACAATTGAATATATCAGTACATAACAATATTAGTAAAAATAAAACATTGTAGACAGTATAAAACTTCAAAGGCAGGTAATAATCAAACCATAGTGGATATTCTAGTGGATCTTGTTATCTTAAGTGCAGTTGCCTATACTCTCAGACTTGATACTTCTTAACGGCTTTGAACAAAATCTATCCATACAAAACAGTGATCTAACAAACCAGATTCGATTACGATCAGTCATGGTGAAACAGTGTAGGTTTTACAGAGCTTTAGATTAAGTTAAAAGAAAATTAAGGATGATTACTGTACCATATCCTGTTATTTTCAGGATTACTGTCTGTGCCCTCAAATCTAGTACAGGTAAAATGACTGGAACAGAATATAATACATCTAAGCAGAGTAGTGTGAGTAACGTGGGTTTTAAATCCTGGTGCACTATTAACAATATAGTGTATCAATGCCATCTATGTTAGAGATTCTAGCCATCCTTCTCTGCCTCATTTCTGCTATGCTATTTTTTTGCCTTTGTCTGTCTACTTTTCTCCTGCATTCTACTCCCTGCCCCACTCATTGAGGCCTTTCTGCCACTGTTCCTAAAATCCTGGTATTTTTTTTTTCCTCTCTCTAGAATGTCCTTCAGTATTCTCTGTAGGGTTGGATTGGTGGTCACAAACTTGCCCAGTTCCTCTTTGTCATGGAAGCATCTTGTTTCTCCATTAATTTCTAGTGACAGTTTTGCAGGGTACATCAATCTGGGCTGGAGGTTATTTTCTTTCAGGGCTTGGAATACTTCACTCTAAGCTCTTCTTGATGGGATGGTCTGTGTTGAGAAGTCAGCTGTGATCCTGATGGGCTTACCTTTATAGGTAATCTGTTTCTTTTCTCTGATGGCTTTTAATATTCTGTTTTTATATTGAATTTCTGGTATCTTGATTATTATATGTCTGGGTGTAGCTCTGTTTTGGTTGTAGGTGGCTGGAGTTCTGTATGCCTCACATAACCAAATGTCATTTTCTTTTCCCATGCTTGGGAAGTTTTC
>PVLA01000056.1:643007-722037 GCA_004027455.1 Hydrochoerus hydrochaeris
AAAATCAAATATGAGAAAATAATTCTCTATGTGACAGGGAGCCAGAGAGAACTAGGAGCAACTCAACCACCACCTGCAGATAGCTTGGAAAGACAGGATACTTATGTGCAGTAGAACTATTCAGCTATAACAAAGGAAAACCTTGAGGCTTTTGTAGGTAAAAGAATACAACTTGAGATCAAGTTCAGGAGTGAGAAGGTTCGGAACCACTTAGGTAAAAAGCAGGTTGCCCCCGCCAATCTAAAAACTGAGGGAGTTGGTGGAAACCAAAATACACAGCACCCTGTGGAAGTGAAAGGGGAGGAATAGTCTTAAAAAAGAAGGCAAAGGGTATTGTTAATAGTGCATCAGGATGTAAAACACACATTATTCACACCACTCGGTTTAGATGGATTATATTCTGTTCCAGTTTGTCTACTTGTACCAGATTTGAGGGCACAGACAGTAATCTGAAAATTATCCTGAAAATAACAGGATATAGTACGGTAATCATCCTTAGTTTCCTATTAACTTAATCTAAAGCTCTGTAAAACCTACACTGTTTTACCATGACTGATTGTAATCGAATCTGGTTTGTTGGATCGCTGTTTTGTATTGATAGATTTTATTCAACGCTGTTATGATTGATAGTATCAAGTCTGAGAATATAGGCAACTGCACTTAAGATGACAAGATCCACTAGAATATCCACTATGGTTTGATTATTACCTGCTTGTGAAGTTTTATTCTGTCTACAATGTTTTATTTTACTAATTTTGTTATTTACTGCTATACTCAACCATACTGCTATATTCAATTATGCCTGATGATATAGACATTCTATTGAAGATAATAAGAAACAACACAGTAATCATTGTAGATCACTTTGTACTGTAGTTTTATACAACTTTTTGGTTTCATGTTTTTATAGGAATTTTTTTTGTTTTGTCTTGCTAAGTTTTGTTTTTCCTTCTAATACAGAAAGGATAGAAATACACGTAGAGACTCATGCATGTGTAGCTGTTTACACTCTCACTGTTTGACTATCTACTTTGTATGCTTTAATTTTGTAACTTGAACAACTATTTCTAAGAGGATAATATGTAATTTATCAACTAGTGATTTCTTATTATCTTTTTTTTTGAATTCTGTATTACCTCTACCCTTTACATGCTTTTGTTTCTCTTTAAATAAAAATAAAAAATAAAAAACATAAAACACATAAGAGGAAAGGAGGGAAAGGGAAGAGGAAATAAAAATAATTAAAATGTAAAAAAAAAAAGATCCACTAGAATATCCACTCTGGTTTGATTATTACCTGCCTTTGAAGTTTTATACAGTCTACAATGTTTTATTTTTACTAATATTGTTATGCCCTGATATATTCAATTATGCCTAATGATATAGACAATTCTATTGAAGATAGTATGAGGCAACACAGTAACCACTGTAGATCACCTTGTACTGTGGTTTTATATGACTTTTTGGTTTCATGTTTTTATAGGAATTTGTTTTGTTTTATCTTGCTATGTTTTGTTTTTCCCTCTAATACAGAAAGGATAGAAATACATATAGAGACTCATGCATGCATAGCTGTTTACAGTCTCACTGTTTGAATATCTACTTTGTATGCTTTAATTTTGTAACTTGAACAACTATTTCTAAAAGGACAATATGTAATTTATCAACTAGTGATTTCTTACTGTTTATCTCTTTTTTGAAATTCTGTATTATTTCTACTCTTTCCATGTTTTTTCCCTTCAAATAAATTTCCTTTAAAAAATAAGTAAATATTAATAATGAAAAAAACACAAATGCTACACAGCAATTAAAAATATGTATCAATGAGGTCCATTATTAAATCAGATTAGATAATAAAGTAAAAGATATTTTAAAAAAGAGCGGAAGTTCTGGCAGTTTTGACATGACAGACAGTAGAGTTCTGCTGATCTGGAAATTTTTAGGTGACTGACCTTAGAGATCAGCTAGAATTTACAAAGTGGAATACTGATGAAGAGGTTTACAGCACAAAGAATGAACTCTGGAGATCTACTTAGGTATCTCCCCATGGTTTGGCAGAATACTAGTATACCCAGGAATGAGAAGGAACTGAAAAACATTGTAAATCAGTAAACAGGTTATTTCCTGAAGCTCACAGTAGGCTAGGATTAGTTTGTGTTCCGATTAGCCAGTGTGAAGAGACCTCATGAAATTTGGGGTGTTTGGTGGAATCTCCAGGAGAGTGATGGATCAGTATTAGTTCTAGAATAACGACTGCTCAGGGCTTCACAGAAAAAGAAAGGAAATAATAAATAAAGAGAAAGGAGAAATCACTGACACTGAAAGCAGATAAACAATTTAGAAGATAAAAAGTTGGTTCTTTGAAGAGATCAATAAAATTGATTAATCTCTGATAACATTAGAAACAAAAAGGTCACAGGAATAAAGGCCAGCATTAGAAAATCAATTGTTTTTACATATACTAACAATGAACATTTAGTAATTAAAACAAGATAATATTATTTACAGCATGATTGAAAATATGTAATACTTAGATTTAATAAAATATATAGAAAAACTTTTGCTGAAACCTACAAAACATAACTAAGAAATTTAGAAAACTTTAAATAAAGAAGATATACTATGTTCATAGATTTGAAGATTGCCATGCTGTCAATTTATTCTGAATTAAATGATAAACTCAACATAAAATCAATCACAATTTCAGTGGGCTTTTGTGTTTTAAAAAATGCCAGATTGACTCTAAAATTTATAAGCTAAGTAAAGACATAGAAGAACCAAAAGGATTTTGAAAAGGAAAGGTAATGTGGAAGGATTTGCATTACCTGACTTAAGACTTATTATGAAACCACAATAAGCGAGACAGCATAAACTGATTAAGTACAGGCCTAAAAACCAGTGGATATCAATGAAAGCCTTCAAAAGTAGGTTCATAAATACATGATTAGATGATTTATTTTAGTAAAAAATACCAAAATGAGTCATGGGGTAAGATAATCTTTTTCAACTAATAGTGCAGGGGAACTGGATAGCCACATTGGAAAGAGAACGCTTGGTTCTTACCTTATACTTGAAGAAATACGAGCTCTAAATGTACCAGGGACCATACAAACATGTAGCAGCAAAATTGTAAGACTTGGAGGAGTTTCATGAATGTCTTCTTCTTATGATCAATTCTTCATAAATGGGCAAAACAACTGAATTGACTCTTCCCAAAAGAAAGTCTATGAATGGGTATAAATACTGCCCATAAAATGTTGCTAACCAGATTAGTCTTCAGGAAAGTACAAGTTGAAAACTATGTTGAGAACCTTTTCATCATTAAAATAAAAAACAGTGGCCATATCAATTGTTAAAATATGGAGCTAGTAGGATTCTTATATGTCAATGGATGGAATATAAAATGATTCAACTAATTTGGAAAGCCTTCAGTAGTTTTTTTTTTTAAGTTTAATATATCCTTAGTAACTAAGTATACTCCAAAGCATTCCTCAAGGAAGATTAAAAATATTTGTTTGTACAAAAACTTGTAAGAGAATCTTAATATCAATGTTTACAATTTCTAGGTCATTCTACAAAAGACTCAACCACAGTGACAAAAACTAACTCAGTGCATATCAGAGACTGGGGATGGGGTGAGGATGGCTGCTGTCGACCACAATGTACCTAAGGTAATGGTGAAATTTTGCAAAGCGATGAAAAAAACCAAAATGATACAATGGCAAATGTTTTCAACATGACCAGTAGAGTATTACCATCTCTAATAAAGCAATTTTACAAATAAAAAAGAAAACTAGAAATAACCAAATTGAAAATTCGATGGATTTTTCAGAATATGTAGAAGTGACAGAAGATAGAATTGGCAACAGAAGTGGAACAGTCGAAAATTTTGATGTCATTTAAAATTCTCTAGCAAAGCAAGTAATCACAACTACGTGTCTCTGAAAATGAGATGTTTACTATTACAGAGAGGTGGGAGGAAAGTGACCCTTCTGTCATCAAGGAGGAAATTTTGTTCATGCAATAATTACTAGCTTTGAGAATGTATCTACTCCACAGTGATATGGTGGTTGGGACAAATTATGGTAAAGTACTTTGGATATGATGATAATAACATTTGTCATCATGGTATTATGAAAGACTTATTTAATATTAAATAATTATTAGTATGAATGCAGTTTAAAAATTAAAAATATTTTAAATCAATAATGGTAGGTTATTATTGCATTATTATATTAGTATATATTAAATGTATAGTTTGGATGTAGAATATCCCTCAAAGGTCAAGTATTAAAGGCTGGACTGCCCAGTGTGATGAAACCTTTAAGAGATCTTTGGGTTTGGGGGCATATCTTTTAAGGGGACTGTGGGATCTAACCCTCTTCGTGTTTTTTTATTCCTTGACTTGTGACATATGTGATTAAGTTTCTTCCCATGTGTTTACACCATGATGTTGTACCACAGACCTGAAGCAATGGTGCTGACCAAACACGTACTGGAACCTTCAAAACTGTGAGCCAAAAAAAACCCTTCTCTTTGTAAGCTGATTATCTCAGGTACTTTATTATAGCAATGGAAAGCCGACCTACAACTTTAGAATTAAACAAACATTATTTGCATTTTTCTTGTTATTTTTTATTTACATGGAAAAATAACATTGGTAGGTACTATAATATTTCAACTAGAAATTGAAAAAAATCCTTTAAAGGAAATACAAGTGTTTTTGCCTTTGGAATTTCAAGCATACTGAGTGGTTCACATCTGGCTCCAAAACTAGTGTGTTAATGATGCAAGAACTTTGAAAACTGAAATATTCAAAGAAAAACAAAGGATAATGGTAGCAGGATATGAAACAGGCAATTTGCCATTTAAGTGTAAAATATGTTTATTTAAATGTAGATCTCTCTCTTATCTAGCTATATTTTAGGAAATGTTTAGCATTTCTTAGGAGAATTATGTGCTCTGAAATCAGCTGGAAAATTAGAGATCTTTAGGAACAGTTATTTTCTTTAGTTTTATAAATCCATGTTATCTTTTCTCTATCTTAATGATGTCATTTATTTTTTATTATCATAAGCAATGGTTGAATTATAATTAAGTACAACTCACATTTTAAAAGCATATAATCAAACAGAAAAACACCGCTGAAAATATTTTGATGTTTTTGTAGCCTAGTCATTAAACTCCCTGTAACATATACCTATTGAAGCCCTTAATCAATTGTGATTATAATTGTTATGAAAGAGTTTCTGGTTCAAGTACTGAATCATTTGAAAGAGCTGTTGCTGCCTTTGCTTTCTTTCCCTACCAAATAAACAAGAGCAAGGAAATCTAGATCTTTGCAGCTGAAGTAATATAAGTCAATTAATCTAATAAAACTTAACCTTCTTAGTAAAAACTGAAATTGCTTTCTGAAGCCTGTTGGCACCTGGGCTCATCCCATCGTTCCAATCTTTTCTCCTTCCAAGCACAAACAGGGCTCCAGCTGGCTGGACTGGATGATTGCATCACAGACCCTTGTGTATTCCAACTTTTCTGACTTTGGCAACAACATTTTCCTTGCCTAGAAATGCCTCAGATTTTTCTTTCCAGTTTTTTTCTGGGTTTTCTTTTTCTGCTGTCCTCTCTGGGGACCGTGGCCCTGGTGACCTCTCCCTCAGCTGAATGCAAGTATCTTGATAGTCTTACTGCTTATTTATTACTGCTTATCTTGCTCAGCAGGCTTTTCAGACAGGTTCTCAAAGTCTAGAGAAAAGGAAATCCTGAAACAACTGAACAAGATAGGCAGGAAAGTGGCCCATAGCAACTCCACTTGTTCCTTGCTGGTCTTCAACTCTTAAGTGTAGGCAAAAGAAGTGGGAGAGAAACAGAAGTGATAGATTAACATTCGGCTGGACTTGGATTGACTTGGAGTAGCGATCAGATGCTCCAGGGAGGGGAAGCTAAAGATCGTGGCTTTACTAAAGTACATCTTGTGCCATGTGTATCAGTTTCTAGGCAGCATCTTTGCAGGGTCACTTAGGCTGTTTCTAGGATTACAAAATTGCAAAATAGGTGATGTTTGTGCCATTCTTCCCATTCTTTTCTTACAACTTCCTGCCTGTGACCTCTTCTTTTCCCTAATACCATCAATACTTCTGCCTTCTTGCTGTCACCCCTCCACACACGTCTAAGGCTGCTTTACTCCTAAATCCTCATCTCAGAGAGACCAACATTTTTGTCATATTGGTGCTCTATTTTCCAAGATATGATTAAAGTTTGGTCCTGGCAGAGGAGAGGAAGGGTTGTGCTATAGACAAATTTATATATAAAACAAGGACCTGGTCTCAGTAAAGACCTACTCACTGAACCTGAGAGGGGAAATGGTGCTATGATCAGCTCTTCATAGCATCTGTCCTTTTTAACCCTCTCTACCACAGCATTATGAGTAATTATCATTATTTTAAAAGGTGCTACCTTTGGGAGACTGAATAATGAATAGGTTGGCTAAAGACAAATGCTATGTATATGACTATAGGGTGTCTTTGATTCTTTTGCCTACTCAATAAATCTTTCATATGAATGTATGCTCTCTGTTTCCTTGATTAGGAGCTCTCTGTGGGTAGTGTCTTAAATAATTGTGTAAGTCTATACAGCAAGAATGAATAGATCTTATCTCATACATAAGAAACACATATGATATTCATATATATCATATATAATAAAATATGACCTTTTGGTAACCATATAGGGTCACAATACTTTGCCTTAAGCTTTAGGACTTTTTTATGCAGTAAAACTTTTGAAGTACAAATTCAGATATATATGTGATGTGTGTGTGTGTGTGTGTGTGTGTGTGTAAGAGAGAGAGAAAGAGAGAGAGAGAATGAGAGAGAGAGACAAAAATAACTGGGAAATAGTCACTGACATTAACCAGTGATCTTGAAACATTTGTGTTGAGAAGCCTTGGACAGTTTAACATTTGTGATTCCTGAGCCTAACAAATTCAGACTCAGCAATCCTGGAGGCTTCAGCAATTACAACTGTTAAACAAGTTTTCTAGAAAATTGAGACATGCTTTACATACACTGTACTCACAACTATGCCTTGATCCTCAGTTAAAGGTGCCGTTTTTCTTTCAATCAAATAATGATTTTTTTTATTTTATGGGTAAGAAATTACAAGCTATGTCAGACATGAATTTTTGTTATACAATAGAGGAAATAAGTCCTAATAATGATAAATGTTTCCCTGAAAATAAGACAGCCAGAAAACAAATTCTAGCATTATTAACAAACACTATCATGCAAAACCCAGTGAGCTTTACTCCAAAAGACACCATAGGGCTCATTTTTAGGGGGATGTCTCTTCTACATCATGCTGCAGCTTGTTCCCAGGGAGGTCTTATTTTCAGGCAAATGTGGTGATTGCAGGGGCAAAGGGATTACCATCTTAAGAGAAGTTTAGATATTTATGATTTCAGGAAAAATACTGACTTCTTAATGGTGGAGACTCTATGAGCCTTCAGAGAGGAGGCAAATGTGAAAATTTGGAGACGGTATAGCATAAAAGGGAATTTTAGGGCATGGTAATGGTCTAGCTAAGATTCTGGGGTGGAAAGTGTAGCACAGGGAGAGCATGGAAAGTCCTGTGATGAAATCTACATGGCGCAGCTGGACAGGAGGCATGAAGCTGGAGGCTCAGGAGATGCACCGTCAGGAGCACGAGATTCCCATGGGAAGCTGTAATGATGTAGAGGAAAGGAAACCTCAACTACCAATGTCATGTAGCTCACTGAGATAAAGTAAACATTGTTTCATAATTCTATTATGGATGATACCAACAAAGACTATGATATTAATATGTAACTTTATTTCCATGTGCTCCATATTTACTATTGAGCCAGATAAAACTCTTACATTGGAAGATAAGGACCAATATTATATCCATGCAAATAAAAACCAAAAGACTGTGTCTAGAGAATTTCTAAAATATAATTTTAAAGATTGTATCAGATATTCATATGTAGTACCATGTGCATCATTACATAGACACTAAAAAGAATTATAAATAAGTTAAATATGAGTCCATCACAAAAATATTATGAAGTATTGTCTTGGACTCCTTCCTTTTAAGAACAAACCTGAAACTCCTAAGGGTTAAGTAATTTCACTAAAGAAAACAAAGCAAGGTAAACTGAAGTCATGGGAAATGGTACAGAAAGAGCAAGAGTCTGAAACCTACCCCAGATGGCGCAAAGATTTTCCAGATGTGGAATTCTTTCTATGGATCAGTGCCATTAGTGAGGTTCTACCAGGAAATAAATGAAAGTAGGCTTCTTGGTAAATTCTGTTTGTGATCAGACTAAACCCACTTTCCTGAAATTTTATACATTGTTTTGTTCAGGAAAATGTCTGAGTCTCTGAGATCAGAAGTTATGTCTTGAAAGCTGGCTTCCATTCTAGAGGGGAATGCTTCTGGAACGCCAGAAGGCATTTGTGTGAGGGGTAGAACATCTCCACACAGAAAGCATTTTGAACCTGTCTATGTCTCTTCACAAAAAGGTCAGGGTGCTCCTTGCATGTAAAGGCGAGGGGTCACTGTTCTCTTTCTGCTCTGTTGTCAGGGAACATCTGGAAGAATGGCTCTTAGTTAGGTGCAGAATGATGAGACCCATCTCTGAGCGGGGGTCACAAGTCAGACTAATTTTTTAAATGTCCTAAAATTTAGTTGTTAAAAATATTACAAAATAATGAAAATTTTACTGCAATATTAAGCCAGCTCCCTGTTCTAAAGTTGCACCTGGATGACCTTTGTTTTGCATGAGGTCTAAGTTTCTGTATTCACCACTGTGGCTGGAAGGCAGTCACCAGCGGTCTCAGAGAATAATTATGTTTAAAAAACGATCACATCGGTGCCCCCATGTCCTATACACATATGCAAATTCTTGAAATTAAAAAAACACTAATTCACGTTATACAAGTAAACCTAACCAAATTCAGATTTTTTTCTCTTGAAGATATTTTATTTTTAAAAATTTGTCAGCTGTCTTATTATGCTTTGCTTATTTATAGTCATACTCAAAAATATATACATATATGTTCATTTGTTTATATTCTTTCCAGTTTTGGGCTTATCATTTTAGGCATTATTATTTAATATCTTGCTTAGTAAGGGAATATGAACATAGTCTATTGGAAATAGTAAATTATTGAGGGTAGTAGTATTTGATCCAACAAGTTACAAGGAAAATGGCACATTAGGATAAAATGAACTGATTTTAAAAGAGGGATAATCTATTCAGTCAAGAGGAAAAGAAAGTCCAGGTGTCTTATAAATACAGGATGTGATGGTAATCATTTGGATGACGGCAGCTGAAGGAAATGGGCTAGAAAACTTTTCTGTGAGCTGTAGCATAATTATGAACCAACAATGTGATTTTGGAGAAATATATGTATATGTGTGTGTGTGTATATATATATATATATATATATATAGAGAGAGAGAGAGAGAGAGAGAGAGAGAGAGAGACAGAGAGAGAGACAGAGAGACATACTGACTGACATTGACTTGCCCCCTGATGAGCCAACACATTCTCTAGCCCTGAGTCCAGTGTGCCCCCCACTCACTCTCCTGCCCACTGGGTCCAGCTGACTTTAGGAAGCTGCAAAGAGCGGGGCTGCTCCTCTCAGGGGCTGTGGACAAGATGAGCTGTGGGACTTGTCCGTCTTGGGGGGGGGGCGGGGAAGCTCTGTGAACTAGAACATTCGTAGGAGACTTAACCCAAAAAGTGGCACTCCAGCCAAATGTTGTAATCTGAACAACTACTTTTAAGATAATGGTATGCAATATATTAACTAGTGTTAATTTCTTACTTTTTTGAAATTCTGTATCATTTTTACCTTTTTGCTTGTTTTTAAAATAAAGTTGGCATTAGTGAAGTAAATATATTTTATTTCCACGAATTTTCTGCAGTTTTTACATTAAAAATGTATTAAATAAGTTGTTTTAACTGCATATATTGTATTCCTCAGTAGTCTAAGATTTTGCTTTCCATTATTTCAGTTATATCTGTTATGGAAAAATTCCAGAAAAAAAATTCCTAAGTTTTAAATTGTGCTCTGAGTGGTGTGATGAAATCTTGTGCCAATCTGGTGTATAACATCAGGAATGCAAACTGTAGCTTGTCAGAATATGCGTGATGTATACATTATTCACTATTAGCTGATGTGTGGAAAAAATAGCATAGAATATGTAGGGTATGTACTATCTGTGCTTTCAGATCTCCACTGCAATCTTAGAACACATACTCCATGGAGGTGCCTTAAATGTTTATTATTAAGTGAAAGAAGTGGCTCTCCCAAGGACTACACGCAGAAGTTACCATATGACTGCACCGTTATGGTGTCACGCAGAGTTGTCTCACTACATTAAAAATCCTCTGTGCCTGACTGTCCCTCTCTCCCTCCTGCAAACACTGGTCATCACTGTCCACTTCCTTACCTTTGCCTTTATCAGAATATCCCATGATTTGAACTGTACTTCCCAGTCAGTGTTGCTGTGAACTTAAAACTGCTCAAAACATAAAGCTTACGTATAAGTGAGATAAATTTCTTTCAGGCATATAGCACTATACTAAGTGATGTTTTTAAAGGTAAATATTGCATATAATATGAATATGCCGGACAAAAAGTGTGCTCAGGAGGCAAATCTGAAACAAGCAACACACTCAAAGGACCATGAAGGACCATCTTAAGTATGAAAATGACCTCTCTGTACATGCTATTCTGAAAAATGTGAAATTCACATGAACAGGGTTATGGCAGAGAACTTCTCAGTGAAAGTGCAACATGATGAGTCTTTGGGGTGTAGGGGAGGGAATTTCTAGAAAGGAAGAAGGTGGAGAGGAGTTTACGTTAGGTAAAAGCAAATTCAGGGGGCAAGTGAAGCTGTTACCGTGGCTAGAGCAGATGGCACATGTCAGATGAAGATGAACGATGAGGTTGGGAAGGAAGGGTAAGGCTAGAGTATAGAACTTTCATAGTCGGTCTGAGGAGTCTCGCCATTGAAACATCACGTACTACACCGAGGTTAAGAACATGCACTGCAGTCTGCAGGGGCTGCTTGCCTCCTGCCTTGGCTACAGTGTGACTTAGGGTATCTTCAGAAAGCTCAGTTTCTTGTCTTTATAATGCAGATACACAGAACACCTGTCTCTTAAGGCTACTAAAGATTAGCTAAGTTTATATCTAAAGTGCTTAGAAAAGTGCAGGCACAGAGTAAATTCTTGCTATTAATATCCTCTCACTCATTCATTCGACACACATTTGCTCAACTATCGGTTTAGAGGCTGATATTATAGAGATTCAGGAAAAAATAGCTACCTTCCAAAAATTACAGCATGGGGTGGAGGGAACAATAAATATTTCCCTGAAGACCACAGACTTATTAAAGAGGATGGGAGATTAATGAAGCATTGAATCATATGGTTATCATCTGTTAATATATTTATTTATAGCCATAGGAATGGATGAAATTAGCATTTATATTAAGAAAAATTTTATAATATTAGCAGTTGAGAGTCACTGGGATATGTTTTTGGGGATGCTCAATGGTTGGAAAATTGTAAAACCTAAAACCCCACACTTTGCTTAAGTAATACTTTTGGAACACTATTTGATTTTTTCTGCCTCTTTATACATAGTACCTGAGTATTTTCTTCACAGCAGGCACACAATAGCAAGATGGACACCTGTCTATTTTTGAGCATTGGTTAACCAGTTACAGTTGTTAATGACTAAGAATTGTTCAGATGGTATTTCAAAATTATGTTTTCTTTCCACAACGTATTGGAAAAGGTGTTGACTTTAAAGTCTTGCCCATAGGAAAAATATCAAAGAGCTTTTAACCAATAGAGGGTTAATAGGAAGAAAATTGTAGACATGTTACAGAATTATATGCTATTTCTTATTCCAACAGGAGTAACTCAAAGTAAATGTGCTTCTTCAGAGAAACTAGAATCAATAAACACCTTTGGAGACATATTTGTACATATATTCACATCATTAATAAAAGTGACCAAACTGTAACCCAAACACTGAAAATTATATGAAAGTAAATACTTGAAGGCATTTTAGAGATATTCACATATGATTTCAGACTGAATGAAAGTTCTTTTATATAAAATTTATGCAGAAAGATCTGCTCATGTATCTTTCTTTAGAGTTGATGAAATTAACACATCAATTTTTCTACAGATAAAAGTCAAAGTAGGGGCTAGGGATTTAGTTCACTGGAACATGAACCTGCTTTGCACACACAAGTTGAGAGTTCAGTTCCTGGTGTAAAAAAAAAAAAACAACCAAAGGTAATTAAAACACTAATATGCAAAATTGTCTCATTGGTCCACACTGATATTTCCTAGCCACCTCTTCAAACCTTTGCTGGCTAGTCCCTCAAAGGAAAAATGGGAAGATAAAGGTTTAGAAGGCATTCTGGAAGAAGAAATATAAAACTCATCAAATATTGTGAAAAGTCTTGGCCTTTAATGGACTAAAGATTACCTAAGTGATGACATGACTTGTTTGAATGCAAGTTGACTGTTGCCAAACTATTTCTTGAGCATGTTTTCTGTACTACATAACACACTTACAGCAAAGATGGAGCTCACAGTCTGCTGAAGATAATTCGTGAAAAGAAATACACCTTAGGAAAGACTAAGAACTGTAAAAAAGATAGCAATGAACCACAACTCCAGCTAAAGAAACCTGGAAAGAGCACTCCAAGTGCACAACACAACATTTAAATTGAAACTTGTTAAGAGAAATTGCATATATCAGTGTGGCTTGAAATATAAACAAGAAGAAAAGGACATATATTTTATTGATTCCAGTGATACAGTAAAATTTATTCACCTTTTTAGCAATAAATAAAAAACTAAGAACCATTTAGAAAATTATTAAAAATATCCTGAGTTCAAGATCTTTGGTATTTAGAATAGCTTGTTTGTATTTTTCATGAGTTCCTTTGATGCTTGAAGGCTAATGCGTTTTCTCTCAATAGCCCAGTCAATCACAGACAACTTTTCATGGATTAGTTTATATTAGGTTTCAGAGAAATGGAGAGGTGTTAGGTGGGCATATCCTAAATTCCTTCCTCATAAAAAAGCAGGGAAGTAGAGATTTTAATATTTTTTTTAAAAATGAAGTGAGTATTTATAAGCTGCTAGTATAAAAATAGTGAAATTCAGTTTCTGAGAGTGAAAGGGAATGAAAATTTGGAATGTTGGCCAAAGCCTAGCCTGGTCAGATAAACACAGTTTTCAGATCTTGCTGAATTCTATAAAACAGCCAGGGTCTGTACAGTTATCCGGGGACTTAGAATAGAATTAGGAGATTCTGCATTTGGCTTTGGGTGCATCTTGTACACAGAGCAAAGCCTTTACTATTTAAAAAGGTATTCGTTCATTTACCAATCACCAAGCAAATGCAATAGTGCTACACACTGGGAACACAGAGGTGAATGAAACAAAGTTGTCTTTCAATGTTCATGATTTAGTTTGTGAGACAGCAATAAAACCGATCTGATCTGTACCAAATGGAGACGCGATACAGAGTAATTCGTCAAAGAATTCTTTTGTAGGGCAGTCCTGCTTTAATCAAATCTCTTTGGGTATGTAAATATTGGAGCATAGCTGAGATGAAGTAGATCACATGGGCACTGCTCTGAATCCAAGCAGTGATGGTCACCCTGGAAAAACAGGAAAGTATCTTTTTATTTTAGCTTTTAGTTTGGACCCTGTCCTTGAGTCATCTGTATTTCCCTTCTCAGCAATCAAAGGCAGTCCAAAAAATTAACACCAAAGCCACCAAGTCTGGGCTTTGTTATTTAGTATGTTTACAAAGAACATGGAATGAAATTATGAAAATCCTGGGTTTTCCTCTCACACATTTGTCACTAAGAAGTGTTTGGTTTCTGTTTTCTGCCCTGCAAAACCACAGCGTAGTTTAGAGTGGCTATGATTCTCTTACGTTCTCATGAATCATATCATTCACAAGTGTCTCAGACTATAATTATTCATTATCTTGAATTTAACATTTTCTAGCCAACCAAATAACCTCAAGGCAGAAGAACAAACATTCTAAGAAAAATGAACCAGGAAAAAACCGAGGTCAGATTTTCAGTCATCTTTTTCAATGGTACCCATTATATATTTGTATTGGAGAGTTCCCAAAGTGTACCATTAATTAATTACCTGCTTGAGACACTTGGCAGTTCTGGAAGGTAGTAGAGTAATGGAGGGAGGAAGAAACAAGGTTAAATAAAAAGTTTGAAAACTATATTCATTCAAAATCACTAATATTAAAACCAAAGTGTCTTTGTGATCATAGTTTATTGAATAACACATATCTCCTAGGTGGAAATAGCTATTTTCATTGTGGAGCACAGAAAGACAGTGTTCTTGACCAATAAAAACTCCACCTTGAAAACTGAGTACCTTAAAAAAATAACAAACTGAAAAAGAAAATACATAGAAGTTTCCTAGTAGCACAGAAAATTTACTGATTAAATCTGCCTGAGAAATAATTCATTACAGAGATGATAGGGTTCTTAGATCTAATAAAACAGCATTTTCAAGATAAAAAAGTGAGAACCGCAACTTTTTCCCTAATGATAATGGTCCATGGGCAGCCACAAAGTCTGACAAAATTGGCAAGTTATTCTGTGATTTAAATTTTAAATGAGTGATTTTGCATTACCTTATATTACTACTTTTCAAGTACATCCGGAATCATGGTTTAGTGTCTAAAATGCAGTGCTAATTTTCTAGGTTACACACCTCTATTCAATAGGAATTGGATTCTGCATCATATGGTTGATATATTTCTTCCTATTAAATGTCACTATTTTCAATTAGGATAGAGAAAAACATAGTTATTCTTGTATTTTTCTGAATTCAGTACCTTTTTATGTTTGTCTACCACTTCTAATTTTTTTTATAAGACGGTGCATTCCACTGATTTAGCAAGTAAAAAGAGGAGGAGGGAGCTCCCTCGTACATGGTGGCTGCGGTCATCCGAGTCAATAGAGAAAAATGAAAGGAAGAGAAAACAGCAGTATATATATCGGTGAAGCTCCTAGCAGGAAATAAATGGTGTGTTGCACACATGAGGGAAGTTTACCATCAGGAGTGTTTATAAAAGTGCAGGGAAACCACAGGGTAAGATGAGAGCTTGGCTGTCACATCCTGGAGAAACATGTGAGCAGCATGATTCTTGGGGAATGAACCACAGAAGTTCATTGGCCAGACAGCCCCTACCAGGGTCTCCTGGGAGTCTCCTCATTGGCTGACTGGAGAAGACAGACAGGAGGAAGCCTACTGGTTTAGTCCACACTGGTCAGGGGAAGTAAGGTGGAGGATGGATCTGAGGGGTAAAAGGAATATCCTGTGCAATGATATGTACTGCATCTAGACTACAAATGATCAGACACGTCAAGCAGGAAAGTTTGATGTTATGCTTTAGACAACAAGGAAGCAGAGAAAATAGAGTAGTAAATGACATGATCAGGTCCTGCTTTTCCAAGATAACTCTGGTAACAGTGTAGAAAGCAGATGAACGTAATGAAAAAATAAAACAGAAAAGAGTTCTGGGTATTTCTGTGAAACGCCAGTGGGCAGTGGAGCCCTGAGTGACAGAAGTGGCAGGAGCAACAGGCAAGGAGTGAAGGATAGTCAATGTTGGCAGCACCATGTCAGGAGTTGGGGAAGAGTGCGGGCAGCAGGATAATCCGGATACCTAGCCGGGTTTGGGGGTTGATGGGAACCAATAGATCAAATCTCCCAAGGCGTTGGGGCTCCAGGGAGTAAAAGACTCATAAAAAGTGGGACCCAGAGTATGCATTTCTCAGAAACTAATCTCATGTGGAAACTCAAGACTCTATTCACAAGAGAGAATTTCAGCTTCACAGAAAAGATTGAAAGAAAGTAATGAGAGGTTCAAGTGTGACCAGCTCCATGTTTACACTATAGCTTTTGTATGAATTAGCTCACTAAGAAGACATGGGAAGAGGGTGATCAGTCCCTTCCACATGGACAGCCACTCACTGGCATTTGGTTCTCCAAGTGTGTAAGGATTCTTTGCATTCACCTAGAAAGCAGTGTCTGTTTGGCCTGTACAGAAAGTGATGATGTGCATAACTAATTATAGTTAAAAACAGCCATCTTTGTTTTGAACCTACTGTGTGTCAACATTTGTTACTTTACAACAGTGTGGCAGATTATTTATGCTCTATAAATGAGGAGAAAGAGGAAATGAAGTGATCTGTGGGAGCCCAGACAAGGTAAGTAATGTTCTGGGGAATATACCAATGCCATTGGCCCACTCTTGAGGGGGGCACAGTCACTTGGGGCTAGTGGAGGTTAGAAGAAAACATTATCCACTGGATACAATTATATATATATTAACACTTTTGTGACTGGGTCTAATTATTGAAGAACAGTTGGTTGGACCTTGCTTCAGAACCTAGGAATGTACATTCATATACAGAGAACCAATCTTTTAATATGATTCTTTTCCTGGGAAGCTTTTGAAGAAGATGGGTTCAGAAATTGTTACTTGAGAAGAGAATGATACTGAATAACATGATCTCCAACTACAGTTTGAGTCCCTTCAGGACCAAGGCTGTATTTTATTCATAATTGCTCCCTTAATCTAGCATGATTCCTAGGTTTGTTGCTGTTCAGTAAATGTCTGTGGAATAGTGCATTCATAGAGGATGGCTCCAAAGTGTTTCTCCTTGGAGTATTTTGCCCTCACCTGGTAGAAAACACAGGAAACAGATCTTGTTGGGCTGAGTTATCATAGTAAGATGGATCAGAGCGGAACATGGCTGCCTAAAGCCTACACAGAAGCAAGCATGCAACTGCAGTGCAAGAATGATAAATGGAATGTACCCAAAATGATTTTCTTTACAGCTTCACAAAGCCTAGTAGAGTTGGTTCCAGTTGGCTTGGATGAGAGGTCACACAGATTAAAATAGACTTTCTTAAAAAGGAACAATAGGCTGCATTCATTTAGCAAGACAGAAAAAAAAATGACAAGCTTTAGGGACAGTTACGAAGCTTAATCCTATTTAAGAGCTCAGTTACCCGCCCTCCCCCCAAAGACTGTGTCTCCTGCCTCTATGGCTGTTCCTTTGTCCAGTGGGGGCTTAAAATAGGGATCATAGGCCTGGGAATAAAGAGATTTGCATTTGTATACAAACATTGACAATATTTTTAATATTTTAAATAAAGCATGAGAAAGGTTAAAAATGTAAGAATTAAAATGCTTAGACTGTTATAATCCTTTGCAACTTTTGAAATAAATTATGTTCTCCTTTGAATTATCCAATTTGTTACCATTTTTCAAAAATATTCAAACATAAGCATTAGTCTTGACAAGTATAATTACTCACTTTCATAGAAATAATTTCTTTCTTACATCTATGTCATCAAACAAAGCTGTATTTTCTCTTTAGCCTAGCACCTTCTTCAGAGTCTGCGTCAAAATTCCAACCATTATTGCTTCTTGGCCTTTTGGCTAAGATCAAGTGCAAAATTCCAATCACTGTGATATTTTAGCATACAGGAAAAGCCAGATTCTCTTCAAGTGAGTTCATTTCATCTTAGGTTGCTAAGCATATGAGTTGTGACTTCCAGGTGTCTGGAATTGGAGCAGCTCATCTGTTTTGATCAGTGGATCCTATTTTTCACAGATACCTTAGAACTTCTGTAAATTGAAGCTAATGACTCTTTTTAAAATTAATTTTGATATTAGCACATATTTGCAGTACATAATGTTTACAGTTATTTTAGATTTACTCTCTAAAATAACTGTAAACATACATATTTATTTAATATATTTGCAATAAAATATACTTAATAAAATATATTTAATATATTTTAAATGTACTTAAAATATTTTAATTCTTTGTATCCCCCTTCCTTTCCTCTCCCACTTTGCTTCCTCCATCTTTAGATCCCATTCCCCCATTTTCATTTTCTTTTTTCAGTTCTTGTGTCTGACGCATAATAATTACATTCACTGTGGGTAGTTGGTAGATGTACACCACATATCCTAATTCTTTCCATGTCCCCTCCCTTCCACCTCCTGTGTGCTCCATCTGTTGGTCCCCCTCCCACTTGCAAAAGATCTCCTATTTCCTTTTCTATGTGTTTTATGTTGCTTTTCATTTATTTATACTTCAGATATTTCATATGCGAGAAATCATGTGGCAATAAAGCTTATGTGTCTGATTTATTTCACTTAACATTATGTTTTCAAGTTAGATCCATCAAGTTATCCTTATTTATAGCCCAGTAGTATTCTAATATGTATAAATGCCACATTATCTTTATTCACTCACCTATTGAGGGGAAAAAGGGCTCTCTTAAGATTTAGTTATGGTTTTATGAATTGTGTTGTTGTAAACATTGTATACATGTATTGCTATAATCTGATTTCATCCATTCTTTTGGAAAGATGCCTAGAAGGGAAATATCTTGCTCAAATGGAATTTCTATTTTTGGTTTTTGAGTAATCACCATATGATTTCCACAATAGTTGTCCTAGTTTACATTCCCACCAGCAATGTAGGAGGGTTCCTTTCTACTCATAGCCTCATCAGCGTTTGTTATTACTTGATTTCTTAATCACTGCCATTATTTCTGCTATAAAATGAAATCTTAGTGTTGTTTTGATTTGCATTTCTTTAATTTTTGAACATTTTATCATGGATTTATTGGTCATTTGTATTTTTTCTTTTGAAAAACAATTGTTCATTTCAGTTGCCCATTTTTGACTGGTACTTTTATTTTGAGTGTTCTGATATTTTGAGTTCTTCGTGTATTCTAGATATAAATCTCTCTCTGAGGTGTAGCTAGCAAATTTTTTTTCCCATTCTAGAGATGGTCTCTTTACTCAGTTGTTTCCTGTGTATTGCAGAAGCTTTTTGATTTAATATAGTCTTATTTGTTGACTCTTGCTGTTATTTCTTGTGTAGTTGGAATTCTGTTCAGAAAGATATTCCTATGCCTATGACTTCAAGTGTTTTACTTGTTTTAATAGTTAGATATTTGGTCCATTTTGATTTTAGTGTAGTACTTGTTGAGAGATATGGGTCTAGCTTCAGTCTTCTGTATGTGTATAATCAGTTTTTCCAGCGCTATTTGTTAGAGGTTAGTTTCTCCAGCATATGTTTTTGACCCAGTTTCAATTTTGTTAATTTCCACTCTGTTATTCATGATTTATTTTCTTAAAATACATTTGGGTTTGGACAGTTGTTTTGCAAGTATCTAGAGGTTCATCATTAGATTATGTATTTGAGCTCGCTCTGTTTTTCTAATGTGAGCATTGATGGTACTGAAGTTCCCTCTCAGGACTGCTTTGTTGTGTCCCATAGGTTCTGATGTATTGTACTGGAATTGCCATTTGATTCCAGAAATTGTTGAATTTTTATCTTGATTTCTTCTGTGACCTATGGAATGTTTAGGAGTATATAATAATATTAAGTCTCAAAGTGCTTATGAATTCTGTGTGGTTCCTTGCTTGATAGGTTTCTAGTTTGCACAATAAGCTGACAGTATATATGGGATGATTTTAATTCTTTTGTATTTACTTATGAAGGTTCTGTGGATGAATATATGGTCTATTTTGGTGAACATTAAAAGGATGTATATTCTATTGTAATAGAGTAGGACATTCTCTAGTTATCTGTTAAGTCCATTTGTTTGAGGGTGTGATTCAGCTTTGATATTTCTTTGTTGATGTTTTTTGTTCAGTTGATCTGACTCTTTGTGGAAATAGAAGTATTAAGGTTACTTACTATGATTATGGTGCTTATTTGATCATTTATGTCCAACAGTATTTGTTTTATGAAGTTAGGTGCTGCAATATTTGGTGCATATATGCTTGCAATTGTTATCTCTTCCTGTTGGATTGTTCCCTTTACTAATATGTAGTGACCTTCTTGGGCACCATGGATCAGTTTTATCTTGAAGTTTTTGGTTTTTGGTCTGAGAACAAGATTGATACCTCTTCTTGCTTTCATGATCTTAGTGCATGAAAAGTTTTTTTCCCTCCTTTGATTATGATTTTTAGTCCATGAATTTCTTTTTGGATGAGATGATTTTTTTTTTTGAGACATAGTGTCACTATGCATTCAGGCTGGTCTTGAACTCATTTGTAGCCAAGGCTGGCCTCAAACTTGCAGCAATCCTCCAGCCTCAGCCTCCTGAGTGCTGAAATTACAGGTATGCACCACCATGCCTGTTATGACGTTAGATGAGATGAATTTTTAAATGTAACAGATTATTGGATTTTGATTTTGATAAGTCTCAATCAATGTCTTTTAACTGGGGAGTCAAGGCCACTTGCAATGAGAGATATTACTGATAGGTATTGATTTATTCCTCTCATTTATTTTCCCCCTGATAATGACATCTTTGTTGTTTCTTTCATTTTTTTGTTTGAATACTTGCCTTGTGTGATGTATTCATTTTACTTAATTTTTGTTGTTGGTGGTGGTTTTGTTGTGTCTGTGTAAGATATTCTTGAGCATTTTTTTAGGGTGGTGATTTGATGTTAATATATCTCTTAAGGTGTTCTTTGTTGAGGAATAGTTTCATTTCTCTATCAATTTCAAAAGACAGGTTTTTTTGGAAATATTAGTCTGGGTTGAAATTTGTTTGCCTTTAGTACTTAAATGCTATACTTCATAGTCTTCTGGGTTTTAATTTTGTGTTGAGAATTCTTCTGTAAACCTGATTAGATTAAATTTACATCATGTTTTTTTGCTTTTCCTTGACAGCTAGAAAATTCTGGGTTTTTTGGTGGACATCTAGGATTTGACTTGGTGTGCTGTGGAGAGCTTCTTTTTTCGTTGTAGTTAGTTTGTGTTCTGTATGTTGAAATCTTTCCTCATACCTGGAAAGTTTTCCATTACGATTTCTGTTATGATCTATAAAAAGATTTTTTATTTCAGAAGTCCCATTTTGTAATTTCTAACTCTGATTACCTTAGATTATTCTCGTTAGCATCCTCTAGTAGCTGTTGGATGAATTTTTCTTGTTTTCTCATTGTTTCTAAGGCTTCTCTGAGTGATGCATCATAATTTTCCATTTTACCCCCAATTTTAGGAACACTGTCTTCACATCATTTCTGCAACTTATGTGTTTTATACAGTTTTTCAATTCCAGTATTTCTTTTTGAAAACTTTTTTGTAGAGTGTATATTTTTGGTAACTTTGTTGTTCATTTTTTAAAAAAAATTTGGTCAGCATTTTCTACTTTTTCTTTTTGCCATATCTAAATCAATCATTTTATGTTTTATTGCCATTATTTTTGGAATTTGCCAAGTTTCTTTTCCATTTATTATCATTTTTTACAACTCCACTAGCTGGTGTAGTATTTGCTTTCCTATCCATTGGTGCCACTTTGAATCTCTTTGGGAGTATTGGGAGATGTTGGGGATATATATATATATATATATATATACCCATATATATCACTCCCATTCTTGGTGCTGGGAGTCCTGGGAGTGCCAGTCTGATAGAGTGTAAAGAGATTGGTTGATATGAAGATCTCTTTAGTTAAAATGTGTCTTCTAGTACTGTGTTCAAGACTATTGTCTAAGGCTATTTTCACCACTGCAAGTTTCTTTTTCTATTTTTTTT
Source organism: Hydrochoerus hydrochaeris (assembly GCA_004027455.1). NCBI lineage: Eukaryota > Metazoa > Chordata > Mammalia > Rodentia > Hydrochaeridae > Hydrochoerus > Hydrochoerus hydrochaeris. Next base: position 664,701 of record PVLA01000056.1, read on the forward strand.
TTTTATTTTTAGCTTTTCAATTTACAGCAGTTAGGTTGGATTCTGTCACTATGACGTAAAGAGAGTATTTCTATTGTTTATGATAATGTTAATAGAACCTAGCATACATCTATCATAGACATCAAAATTTGTTTTGATAATGAAACTTTTTTCAATACCCCTTACAGAATACATGATACTGGGATGTATAATCTGTGGGAAGATAGAGAGGAAGAGTAAAGGGAAGGGAATATGTCAATGGGAAGAGAGGAAAATAAGAGCTATGTCAACAGGAAAAGTGAAAACAGGAAGTCGGTCTCTGTTGGAATTGTTTTATAGCTAGGGTAAAGGGTTGTTATAGAGAGGGATTTGGAAGAATATTTGTGCAGTCAAGAGGATGCATGGAAGTGGATGGCAATGTATTTAGAGTCTGAGGGAGACCGTGAAATTGCTGGTGCCTATTGATGTGTTTGTTGAAAGTTTTGTTTCATTCTTCTAAGGCCAATTTTGTTAAGAATTACTGTGATACATTCTTAAATGGTACTGTTTAATATGTAGCACTGGTTAATTTTTATTCTCTAATGCACTTTTACAGTCCCATGTTTTGTTTATGGCATTAGATGGGGTTGAAGGAAGGTAAAAATGTGAGACAGTGAGGGTTAGACAGAAGGCCTAAAAGGAAGGTGAGATTTAAAGAATAGGAGGGAAGAGAGAGATCAGGTCAAACAGAAGACCCTTGAAACTTAAAGCAATATAATCATACAATGCTAATAAAGAATAACTAAAAGAAAGAAGAATAAGAGAATAGAAGAAACAAATGCAAAAACAAAAACAAAAAAACCCTAGAAATGATGAGAGCCAAAGCGAATAGCCAACAAATCTAACAAACTGGCAAGGCTAAAATAACTATATTTACCAAAATAATAAAGTTTGCCAAAATAAGCATAGAAATAGGAGTAAAAGCTTTCACACAGTCGTTATAGCTGTAAACCAGTTCTTCCCCCTAAGTCCTCTTCACTGGGGTTGCTGGTTTCAATCAGCCATGCAATTTCCTCCAGGAGACAGTTGCCTAAGAATAGCCTTGGGCACTTTGCTTCTTTCTAACTTGTGTCCTGGTTTTGAGCTCTGGGTTTGCCCCTCTGCAGATCTCCATGGATCCAATTATCTTGGCCAGTTTGGAGAGTAATGATTGTGAACTTCCATGTGACCTCCCTTCACAGGTTTTTCTTGACTAAAAGCTGCTATCCCAGGTTATGATTTGATCTGTTTCAGCTCCCCCTGCAGAAACCACAAGAGGATGCTTTGCTTCTCTTCCAGCTTCTGGAAGTAGCACTCTCACTAAGGTGCCTTCTGATTTTGTCCCAGAACTGAGGTTCACTTCCTTTTGCCCTCTGTGAGAGGACCTGGGCAGCTGTGGCTAGGGCAGTGAATGCTCCATGGACTACCGTCCCGTTGAATGTGGGAGAAATAGGCAGCTTGTTATTTTTAAAAATTACCTGTGTTGGAAGAAACTTCTGTCTCCGAGTCTTGTCAACTGCAGGCTCTGAGGATGGGGACTGCTGGTGTATGATTACAAATTTATACTCTGTTGTTTTCAGTTGCTTTGAGTTCCTTGCTTGGAGTTGTCTAACTTTGCTGCATCCATTGGGGAAGATAGCTTGACTGGGGGCTTGTTTAATAATCCAGACTGTCTCTGAGGGACCAACTGAGACTTCCTGTCTCAGTCCAACCCTTTCCCAAGATGGTGTGGGTGCTAGATTCGGGGCGGAGGTGGCACCCTGTTCCAAGCATGGACTGATTTCCCTCTTCTACTCTCTAAACTCTGGATTTTAATCCAATAGATTATTTTCTTTGCTTATTGTTCCATATCAGACTATCTTTCATCCCTGCCTCAGAATCTCTGCTTTTCTCAGCAATGAGTTGGAGGTTCTCACCACTCGTGCTACTCTCATAACTCTTGTAATTTGTGCCCATCAGTATAAAAGTGATCTAAAAACATTGTTAGATTAAAAATGATGGCTAATTTTCATTATTGTTGGGGAGAAGGAAAATTTTCCAGATAATGATAAGAAGCTGTGATGGAATTATATTTATGTTCTCTGTTTCATTAATTCTTTGTTGCAATAATATTTTCAGAATACCAGACAAGCTTGATAAAGTAAAGCACTTCTCCTTCTCAAATCGAGGTCATTTAAGCAGAAGAGAGAGAAGGTAGCTTTCTGTCTCTGTATCTCCTCAAACAACATTTCCATTCCTTTTTCCTCCCCCCGCTAGTCTGAGAATTGATATCCAAATTTTCTCCCTAGGGTATGAAAGAATTTGCTGATATTCTGAAATACAGGGACAACATTGCTCTGTTACATACTTTGTTTAAATTGCAGCTCATCTGGGAATTATAGAGAATGTCACAACCCAAGATAAAGTGGAAATTAAGCTAGGGTTTTTTCTCATTGCAATGCATATGCTCACTTAACCATTTATTACTTGTTTTCACTAGATACCAAAATCTGTTTAAAGATATTAGAGTTGTGGAACTGTAATTAAATTCATTTATATATGCAGTTAATTCATATACTATTAGTACATTTTTGAATAAAGAACTTTTTTCTTCTGCTGATATGAGGCCAGGTTAATATTCTTCTATGTTGAAGGATTTTCAACAGTATTATAAAGTGAAGAAGTTAGGCATAGTCTAAATACAGAAGAAAAGTTATCTCACAGAAGAAGTGAACTATGAAAACTTGTGTGAAAACTGTCTAGCAGCAAAAATAAGATTTCTAAAATAGAAGATGAACAACCATCGCATAAAAATTATATCAGATGAATTCCAATGCTTTAGTATAAGGCACCTAAAATTATGACATCTTCTCACAGCTGGCATTACAGATTTTTAATATGGTTCTTAAATGTCATGAATGTCTATAAGCAAAATGATGTGCAGAGTTGTTGTACTTCTTTAATCTTTTTTCCTTTTTTTTGTTTTTTGTTTTTTTGTTTTCATTATACAGAACACGTAAGACAATATCAAGATTTCAAAAGCACATAATTCTAACAACCTAAGTCTAGTTTTTCATATTTCCGCATTTTTCATCAGTCCTTATTTCTCATAATATTGTTAGATATAATCAGACCATGGAAAAACAGTTCTTTTTCCAGTAGGGTTATTCATTTTCCTTTATACCTGTATTGTCGATAATATCATATTAGCTTTAAACATTATTTCAGTATACTTTTTCTATGACTATTGAATAAGCTACTTAAGATCCAAAAGACAATCCCAATATACACTAACAACCAATCTTCAAAGACCATTCCTTATCACATGGATCAGCACAAAATTCTTTTCCTTCAGAAAAGAATAAATTGTAGTTACAGTAAGCTGTAAGACTACAAGTATTGAAGTATTATACTAATATAACATACTGATATCTTATAAAACTAAATATATATATGTGTGTGTGTATGTGTGTATGAAACATTTTGAGCAAAACAGATATTTCTTTTCAGGAATTCAGCAATCACTTTCTTCAGACATTAATAACATTTATACATTTTAGATATTCAATGAAGTGTCTATTTTTAAATGGCATTTTATTTAAAACAAAATGTCAACTTACCAGCCTTTTCCTTTTCTGAAATACCTGGAATAGCCTGAAAAAGAAAAGTAAAACATAAAATTCTGGCTTTATGAGAAATAAACATTAAATAACATCACCAGAAATAAAAGAAATTATAAATGTAGCAAAAATTGAATAGGGTCCGACAATAAAAAAAATCATGGAACTATTAGGTAAATCATCAAGTCTGGTTGTGATAACTGCAAATTATTGTCTAATTACTTTCCTGCCTGAGGAGAGATTCAATATAACATATTTTCATATTATCTTTAAATGACATTGACAGTGAGACTTAAAACTCTGAATTTGGGCAGGATTTCTGCAGTTAAGTATTTTTGTCCTATTTATGGAATGAGAGACAGACAGACAGACAGACAGACAGAGACAGAAAGAGAGAAGGAACAGAAATTTATGTTTAAGCCAATGTCTAAGCATTTTGAATTTCTGTTCTGTCCTTGATACTCTATATATACTTGAATAAGCTATCTTACTTCCCAAATTGAGATTCTTATGTAAAGCAAAGACAATCACATGCACTCTACTAGGTTGCTGAAAGAACAAAATGCAATAGAGTATAAGGCTTATGAGGCCTTCAGGAAGAAGATAACGACCCTCTCCGTTTATTCTTATTGGCACTGACGGAGCTAATGCATTGATATGAAAGGTCCAGAAGTTCCATTCCCAGGGTTTATTTATTTATTTTTTTAAAGAACTGAGTTGGGAATGAGATGTCTCAAAAGACTTAAGTTCAACTGTCTAGTTCTACTCTTTGTGGATAATGCTAAAACAAATTTAGCAAGTTGAATTTCTGGTTCTCACTTCAGTTATTCATGTGACAAAAATAAATAGCACAGGGACATTAACTCATATACATAATACTGATATATATATATATATATTACTGATATATACATCAGTATATGTATTATATATATCAGTAAATATGTATATATATATATATATATATATATATATATATATATATATGCATGGATTTGAGGCTTTCTACCCCACAATCGCTCCTCAAAGAACAGGTCTGACCACAGAACACTTTTTCAGCAGACAAAAATCCAAAGTTGGGGCAAGAAAAGTATGTTCAAATGGGTAATTCTGTTATGAATACATGTGTGTTTTGGGTGAGTTGTCTAAGAATACCTCTGTTATGGATGATTCCAAGAAGACAACACTCACCTTCATTTTCAAAAATATCAATACAAAGGTGCCCTTCATGAGATCATTACTGCTGAGATCATTACTTTTGGAATTTAAGTGATCTGAAGATTCATGCAATTATTCAAATAAGGTAAAGATCTTCCTATAGATTAGAATATAGGAGAGATTGCTTTGGCAAGACTGATCTATTTTGAAAGTATAATTTTGAGTTCATCTCAGTCTACAGTTAATTGTTCAGCACTTGTTCTTTGAGTGAGCAAATCAATGTCATACCTTGCTAGAGATGCAGGCATGCAGAGACTGTTAGGGTACCAAATAGCAGTGTGAGGGAGAAGGCCAAAGACCAGGGCATCAAACAGATGGCACTGGCTTCCAGCACCTTGTGAACATCTCTTGCTTGAAGTCATGTCTTGTCCTCTGATTTTTCTTTTCCTTCTAGAACCTCTCTGATTCAATACAATGGGAAGACCATTTCTTTCCTTTACAAGAAAATTTTCCTATGACTTTGGGAATGTTTGTTACTTTCTCTGTGCTTTTTTTGAGAAGTATTTTAACATAGAATTAAATCTGTACTGTATAGGTTGGCACCAATTTCAAACAGCAAGACAAACCATAAGCTGTGGCACTGGCCTGGGCCCCCTTGTTGCCAATCTCTTTGTTGCCAGGCTCTGTCCACCAGCACCCAGGGCCAGACCAGCTCCAAGGAACATACTGGGCCCTGGGCAGTGGCGTGCTATTCTTGTGATTCTCAATGGAGAGTGAAAGATTCAGAATGAAAACCATTCTCCGTTGGCCACTGATTCTCAAAAGACAGAGGCTACCCCTGCATGTTCAAAATGCTCCAGTTGAAACAGGCAAGGAGTCTGAGAGACCACTTGCCCAGAAGCAGCCCTATCGAGCACCTGTATCCAAGCAAGTAGCACAGTCCAGCTCTTGCAAGTTTCCAGCTTGGATCAAGATTATTAGTAACCCCACCATGCCCAGCACACAAGTGGTGGTCATCCCCAACAAAAACAATATCCAGAGATACTGACCACCAAAGGAAAAAACAGTGGCCGCAGTACACCCAGAAAATTCACCCTCATCAGCTGTGGGGGAGCCCCAGCTTGCCCTCAAGGATCCCAGTCACAAGCCCAAAGTCACAATGATTCCAAGAGGACAAAAGTGCTCACCGGGAAGTTGGGAGGTGAACGTTCCTAGACCACCTGGAGCCATGCCAGCACACCAACAGGAGAGCTGTGCTGGCCGTGAGGCAGCAGGGACTTGGGAAGATGAGTTCTGAAGGACTAATCAGGAAGTGGAGGAGAAGGTGAACTGTCACCTGGAGCAAAGTCAGGTCAAGAATTCCATTTGACCAGTTTCCCTGCATGACATATTTGTTCTGGAGACATCTGCCAATGGCAAGGTCTCCTTTTGGACCATTCACCCCAGGTGAATACAATCCTGACTTTGGACCAGGTGTTTAATTGGCACAAGTGACCCAATACTGAACAGTGCCTAAATGTGGCCATCAAAACTGAATTTCCACTGGTATCCATCCAGCTCCCAGTGGAACAGTCCCTGGTGTTACAGCCCAGGGTAAAGGTACCATTGGCTGTGGTGGCTTCACTCACGAGCTTAGAGCGAGTCCACACTGCCCTTCGGTACTGTAGGCTGATGAGGGCACAGACTCTCTTCCTCTTTTAGATCAGTGAAGGAGAAACCTTTGCTTGCAGAAGGGCTATTGCCTTTGCTTCTAGTTCAGTCTAGCAAGGAGGGAGAGATCCAGTCTAGGGAGGACATGCCCTGCTCTAGGGAAACTCATCTACGTGGAGAGTCCCTCCCTCCCCATATCCATCTTTCAAGGATTAGTCAACTCACTCCTGGGAGGATTCATCCTGGTCTCTCACCCCAAGGCCCAAGAAATCCTACAATGAGCTCAAGTTTCCAGCATAGCATGTTATAGCAATGCTTGAGATTAAATGAAGGGAGAGAAGGAAGATGAGCCATTTTTGAAGGAAATGGCACCTGTTACCTCCTTGTGTGGATGTTATGGTTTGTGTTCAAATGTACCTTCCAAAGCTTCATGCAGTCAAGGGGGCAGGCTTCTAGAGTTTTTGTGATTGGTTCATAGTCCAGTGCTGAGACTATGGGTGTGAGCATTACACACACCCTAGGGTGGGTAGCCTACATACAGTAGAAGGGACAGAGAGTCTTTCTCTATGATCCTCCCTTTTCGCTCTTGTTATTTTTGCTGTTTTCTGCTGTCATGAACTGTTGCCCTCTGCCATGTGCCACTCAGCCTTAGAGCCAGCCAAGTATGGACTGAAACCTCCACAAATGATGAGCTAAATAAACATTTCTTCCTTTAACTTTGGGGTGTTGAGTATTTTGTCCCAGAAATGAGAAAAAAGTAACTAAGACAGTGACTTAACTGAGCTTGCCTTCTCAAAGGGCCCCAGCACATCTTGACAGGTGGTGGAGCTCTCCTTGTCCTGGCAGAGTCCAAGAACCTTGCCCTGCAGCTTGGCTGTACCCAGAAGGAAGGAGGACCTTTTAAGACCCCCATTAAGGAGATGCTCCCCATCTCCTCCACTCAGAGTAAATCTCTCCTCCCCCAAAGCCCTCAATCCTGGAAACTCACACCTCCTACCAAAGTGAGGGGACTGGATTTCAGCTGGTACAACTCCCCTGGGCACCATTGGTCTCCACCTGACTTCCTGAGGCTGATAGATCTGAGCACCGTGTTGCAGAAAAGCATTCCCCTCTGACTCACCCTGACAGCTTCTCAATTCAGAACCATTTTCCCTTGCCTCTGACCCTTTAGTAGCTCTTTCTCCTCATATATAGAGGTCCACAGATTCCCAGTCCTTCAGCCAACCATCCTCAAGGCCTGGTTCTAGACAAAATGAATGACAGCCTGAGCAAGATCTTGCTGAACATCAGCTTTCCTGGCCTGGAGGAGGACCCCTGGGCCCTGACAGCATCAACTGGTCTCAATTCATTCCTGAGCTACAGTAGAGGCCAGACCTCGACACTTATGCTCAAGCTACCCATCATTCCAGGGACTCCTGTGACTGGCCAGCTCCAGACTGGGCTCATGAGGCACATTGGGAGTGAGGACTGAAGGCAGGGTCTCCACCAGCCTTGTGATGCAAAGGCAGCTGTCACACTCCAGGCACTGCTGGGCCATTTGTAGAAGGAGGTTGTGCAGCTAGGCTCTGGGGAAATTGCTCTGCTCTCTGCCAGGAGCTGAAGGGTGGCAATGCAAAAAAACACCGGTGAAAAGGGATTAGGAATTCCTCAGATCACTTTTATTCTGTGTCCTGCAGTCTTGGTTTCCCTGCTTTTTTGCAGGGTTGCAATTGTAACTAGTATAAATTCTCCAAATTACCCTGTAATTGTAAGTGAAAGTTTGAGGAGGGCAGGATGCTACAGAGTTGCAGTTTGATTCTGTCCCTTGCTTTAGTTCCTAATGGGGGAAAGACTTGCAATGCATGGCTTCTTCAAGGCCGAAGGGTTGTTTATTATGAGCAGCCAGACATTTCTCTCCAAGTCTGCTTGCCAGGGTCCTCATACTACCTCCCTGTGTTTCCAAGTCAGCTTTCCTGCCAGAAGAAATCTGATTTAAACAGTCTTGCATTGAGTCAAGAATTGAATTTGGAGATGAAATAGATACATCTGAACCAGAGTGGTTCCCAGATGTACTCTGTTAGATGTTTCTCTGATAATGTCCCTAAACATGTCAGGGAGACTGGCATGGATGAGGACTCAGGTAGAGACTCAAGAAGCTAGAAAAATCCCTCACATGCTTAGTGTCCTTCACTGCAGCTTAGCAAAAAACCACCCTAGGCTTTAGCTGGTTGCCTGGGTGCAAGCCAGCTCAAGAATGCTACCACAGTTACCTGCTGAATAAAATTTGGCGTGGAAATGCGAAGAAATCTATACTGTGTGTGCCATGTTAAGTCTAGCTTGTGAATTTACCTTTGATAAGTTTTTTTTAAAATTGCATTTATTCTTTTAAACATGCAAACAGACAACAAAACAGAAGCACCTTCATTGATTGACAAGGTCATAAAAGTTCATGACAAGGAATTAAAGGATATTCTTGGGGGAAATTCCTCACTATAAAGATAACTAATGCTGTATACATAGAGAACGTAAGGTACAGTTTTAAACTTTGACCTGAAGAAATTTACTTAATCCTTAGAACAACCCTGTGAAATCCTAAAATTAAAGTAATTTTTATGAAGGGTCATAGTCAATAAAGGAAGCCAGGACATAAACACTGGTATGTTGCACTCTGAAGCTACACTAGTCAATGTTTTCTAAAATAAAGTGGGGAAAAGCTAGGAGTTTTCTTCCTTTCTTTCCCCCTCCTCACCTCCCTAGTTTCTCTTTCTCATTTCCTACCTATTTCACAATATCTATTATACACTTTGGCTCTCATTTACACTTTTGGTTTCTCCCACAAGACAAAACCAAGGATCAGTGGAACAAATGTAGAAGCAACTCCAAAAATACTCAGCTACCTTGTCTTTGACAAAGGGGTCTACCTGGAAGAAATACAGCCTTTTTAATAAATGGTGCTGGAAAAATTAGATTTCCACATGCCTAAGACTGAAACTAGACTCATTTCTCCCACCATGCAGTAAACTAAATAAAAATGAATCGAAGATCTAAATATTAAAACAGAAACACTAAATTTTCTGAAAGAGAATAGGCAGAACTCTTAAAGACACAGGCATATGCAAAGACTATATGAACAAAACCCAGACTGCATGGGAAACACTAGTCAACAACTGAGATCTCATCTTATTAAAAAGCTTTTACACAGCAAAGGAAATCATCAACTGAGTGAAGAGACAACCTACAGAGTATGAAAATTTTTTTTCTGTTTCTCAAAGGACTAATATCTAGAATATATAAAGAACTCAAAGAAATTAAGCCCCCTAAATTTAAAGACTCAATCCAAAAATGGGCATCTGAAATGAATAGACACTTTTCAGATGAAGTAGAAATGACAAATAAATATATGAAAAAATGGTCAAACACCATTTTGCAAATTAAAACACCATCTCACCCCAGAAAGAAAGGCTATTATCAAGAAATCAACCAATAACAAATGGTGATGAGGTTATGGGGAAAAAGGAACCCTTCTTCTCTTTGGTAGGAGCGCAGACTGGTGCAACCACTGTGCAAATCAGTGTGAAAATTTCTCAAAAAACTAAAGCTATAGGTATCATTTGACTCAGCTGTTCCCCTCTTGGTATCTTCCTGGAAGAATTAAAAACACTGTAACATAGCAATATATGCACATTGATGCTTCTAGCAGCATCATTTGCAAAATCTTACAAAGAGCCCAAATGCCCATCAACTGATAAACAGATAAAGAAGTTTATTTTTATACAATGGATACACTTGAGACATTTCTAGATAAATAATTGCCCCTGAAGACAATACTGTTAAGTGAAATAAGGCAGACACACGTGTAAATGCCACATCATTTGTCTGGTGTGAGAAACCAAAAGTGTAAATGAGAACCAAAGTGTGCAATAGATATTGTGAAATAGGTAGAAAATAAGAAAGAGAAACTAGGGAGGTGGGGGAGAGGGAAGGGAAGGAAAAAAAAGAAAAAAAAATGAAAAAGGAAGGAAAAATGGAAACAAAAATTTTGAAAATAAAGAAGAAAGTGGCTGAAGGGAAAGTAGGGGAATGGGGAAAAAAGAAGAATAAAGATATATCAGGTACCGTTACAAATTTCTTATGATTGTGATAATTATATATATCTAAAATATACCAATAATTTTAATTAATTTAAATTAAAAAATCAGACAACAATAACAACAAAGACAAGTTACTAACAACAAATATAGGCCTCTTTCATGCTTCATGCAATTGCCAAGATGTATAACTAAGCTTGCATAATATGTAATAAAGATTATTATCAGTGAACTTGATTATTAATTAAAAATATTTTAGACTTCCTGTGTCCAACGCAAATATCACACTTGGCCTATGACAGTTATGTTGGAATCTCATGACACTGTGGTTTAAGCTACCATATATCACTTCTATTCACTAGCTGCAGTGATTGTACAGCAATGTGGCGAATGACAAAGTTTAATGGATTTAAAATTTTATAATTTTTCTTTCAACATAAGATCACAGAGTAATAAGAGCGGTACAACTTTTAGCTGATTTAGCCTTGAATTTGAGGCAGAATTATTTTGCTAAAAATTTATTAATGACTAACATGATTAAATTTGTGGAAATTCTGAGATGAAAGTCAATAAAGACATCAGAATATGCTGATGTTTACCTTTCAATTAAAATCACTTGCTCATTTTTAATTACATGTCTCATAATACTTTAGCTACAAAGACCCTTAGCAAAACTTTCTTCTTTATTGAATTTACAATCTCGTTGATGAAGATATGCAAGAAGGAAAAGAAGTCCTAGGCAGTGGACCCTGGATGGCAACAATTAGAACTTTCCCTAGTGTGGCATTAAGAGAAGTAAGTAAGTAGTAGATAATTAAGATTAGCCAGCTATGAATGGAAAGTTTGTTGGATACTGAATCCTTGGAAAGAAGTCATCGGGAAGTACTTCCTGCCTTTAACTTCTGCGGAGAGGCACAGCAAGGTTCACATCCATGTCCCGAAGTTCCACAGTGTTCTGTGTATTTCTGGTCTTAGAAAGAAACTTCCCACTCAAGATGCCTGTATAAACCAGTGCTGAAGAGGTGTTCATCACACGTTTGTGGAATTAACATACACAGTGCATATTTGTACAGGCAGTTTAAACAACAAGTATGATTGTTACTTATGGGAAAGTGCCCATAAAAAGAATATTTTTGAATTCGTTAGGGACTTTTGCTAATAGCTGCCATATGTTTCATTTGAACTGCCTCTTCAGGAAGTGATTTAACATTTCTGGGAATAAAGCAATTAAATAGGATTTTCCTGCTGACCATATGGGTTAGCTGTAACTTCATATTTTCTTCTCTCATTTCTCAATGGAACAAAAGAAAGCCTACTAATAACTTCCAAATGAGAAGAAAAAATCAATCTCTTTTGTTATTGTTACATCTGATATTCAAATGATAGGATAACAACCTTTTCTAGGGTTCTCAACTAGCTCTGTGTCTCTCCCATATCAGTACTCTAACAGCTTTCCAACAGAAAGAAAGGCTTTCATTTAACTTGGTCTGTTAAGGTATTTTTTCATTGACTTTAAAAAAATTCATTAAAAACTCTTCTGTAAAAGAGAAGGAAAATAATTTGCTTTTTCTTACCAAGATCCTTCGGTGCTGTGTATTAGAGCTTTTAATTACATGTCTGTTTATATTTTTGCATGTGAAACATGGTGAGAGATGCTGATTTTGAGCTGGGGAAACGTTACAGATGTGGATTTCTCTCGCTTGCTTCTGAGAGAGTTGTTTGCACTTGCAGAACATGCTCAGTAGTGACCTTTGGGAACTTACAGCAACCACACAGAAGCTTCTAACATAAATAGCAACATAAATAATAGATGTTGCATCATAATTCATTTTTGCACAGTGAAAATCGACACATTCCTCTTCATTCAATTTCTGTTGATGATTTTAGTTGACAAACATTATTTCTCCTCTATAGTATGTTATTTTTATTAGTATGTCATTTTTCTTACTTGTAAAAATACCTTCTTTTCACTTTTTAGGAATCAATAGCCCTGAGCAGCACTAGTAAAAAGGCCCTTGAAGGCTGAGCTCCATACGACAGTCTGAATGATTCAATTACTAGATTCCATGAAGGCATAATCGTTTTTGTGTGTATCCTGCAATATACAACAGAATCCTGACATTTATTCTATGCTTTCTCTCCTTAAAGGAAGTGCTTATTTGGCATGTTTTCAGATATTAGACACAGTCATAAAGAAGTTTCTGAAGCATTCTATTTTGTTCTATAGGATTTCCCTTCGCTTTTTTTTAGGTGTTGAAATGCAACAGAAGAAATTAGTGACAAAGTAATTTATTCATTTCCCTTTAAAACATCTTTGTTCTCATAAAAAATAGAGAAATTTTAAAATAAGTAATTATGTCTTTAGAAATGACAAAAAAAAATCTTTCCATGGTGGAACAGTCTCTGTCTCAGATGAGGACCCAGGAGTCCATTATGTGTACAGTGGGTAACAAGGAGAGTCTGGGTTTCACATTCTGGGGGAAGACATAAAAAAAATTTTAAAAGTGTACATGGAAAAATGTGTTTTTCTCTCTTTTCTTCACTGACTGCCTCTTTGGAAATCGCTCCACTTTGTGATGTTGTTAGGTAAGAAGAGGGAGACAATCATTAAAACATTTAAAGGAAAACGGTGCCAAGAATAAAACCACTTGTCAGAAATGGCTGCCTCAGCGATGCCCACCAGATCCTGTGAGATGAGAATTGTCTAAAGGTTTCAGTTTGCTTCCATTTGAGCAAAGACATTTATCAAAAAGCACTCTGACTGGAAATGTAAAATAACTATTTTGGTTACCAAAATGCGAATGGACAAAAAAAAGTGGTATTTATACAAAATGGAGTGCTTTAATATGCCACAAAAAAGGATAAACTAGATTCATTTATAGGAAGATAGGTACATCTTGAGAAGAAAATATTAAGCAAAATAAGTCAGACATACAAGATTAACTATGGCATGGTTTCCTTTATATGAAAAATCCAAAGTATAAATAAATTTAAAAGCAAAATAAAAGATAATAGAAAATAGAACTTTTGTCAAAGGGAAGTGAACCAAGAGACAGAGGAAGGCGAGAGGGAGAAAAGGATGAGAAGACAAGGAGCTAAGAATAATTAAAGATGTGTTATATATTAACATGTATCATGTACATGCACCACCTGCCCAGTGAATATAGTCATTATGCACTGCAAACATGTACTAAGCAAACAGCCAAAAAATAAAGCATTTCTCCAGCTTTGACACTTATCTGTTTTTTGGTTGTAAATATGGAACTTCTTGGTAGAGGGAGTTTGGAAATCACTCATATATATAAATAGATAATTTATGAATTATATGCCTACCATGTATCATCTATAAATGTACATATATATGTACCACACATAAATTACGTAATACTTTACAAATCAAGTCTAAATAAGTTTCTCCTTTTCTGTTCAAGTTGTTCTAAATCATAATAACAGGATTAATAAATACATGAATTTGTTGGCTGTTGTCTCAGTCACTTTCTTTGTTGCTGAGTCACAATACTTGACACCTACAAGTTAAAGGAGAAAAGGTTAATTTTGGCTCATAATTCTAGAAGTGTCAGTCCATGGTTGGCCTGCTTACACTCAGAAGTGGCGTGCTGGAATGGGCTGCCATGGAAGAAAGTTGATCTTTTCATAGTGGCCAGGAACCAGAGAGAAGGGAGGAATTAGGGAGGGAAATATTCCACAACATGCCCCTCAGTGACCATTCTGCAGACCAGACCCTACCTCCTAACCAGTCAGCGATCGCACCCCATTGTCCGGGGACAGTCCAAAAGCCCCACATCTGAACACATGTTAACTTTGGGGGGTGGGTCATTCTCGATTGAAGCCACCGCAGTCACATTATTTATAACATACACAAAATAAATAACTACCAAAGTTTGCAATGTTTGCCCCCGTGTCAGCATATGTAGACCAATAGCCTAAGTCCCACACCTTGGGAAATGGTGCTTTAATTCTTTATGTGCCATTTTGCCTGTGAAGATGCTGAGACTTGGACAGGTTAAGTGACCTGCCTAAAGCTGTACTGTTTGAGTTGCCAGATGGGAATTACGCTAAAATCTGTCCTATAGCACCGCCCATTATGTCGTTATTCATAAGACTGATGAAATCAAAAGGTTACCACTGCTTTGTCTTTCCCAGTGTTCTTGATTTTAATTTATTTACTTAAAGTAAATAAATGGAAATTATTTGAAAGTAATTTCGAATTTACTTGAATTTGAAATTTGTCAGTAGCCTGTTACAAGGTGTGCCTATTCGTTGCCCTCTTAGTGACGAGCAGGACATTACTGCTACACTTGGGTCCTCGTGCACAGAGGGGCTATGTCCCACGTTTGGGCGTTAGGAGCAGCAGCGCCCGAGGGCTTATGTGGGAGTGACCCCTATACTTGAAGATGCAGAAAGGACCAGAGGTACAACTAAGTCATAAAGCATTTGCCTAGCACGTACAGAGCCTTGCGCTCAATTATCCCCAGCATCAAGACAAACAAATAAATCCTCCCCCAACAAACTAAAATTGATCACTTACTAAATTCTCCACACACAATTCAGAAATTATACAGTTGTAAGTACAAACTCAATTTGGGCAACTTAGTGAGTTAGACCTGATCTCAAAAAAAAATTAAAAGTTAAAACAAAAAAGGATTGTTGGAGAGGTAGCTTGTTGAAAAGGATTTAGGTTCAATTTCCCATGTATTAAAAGCACATATATGTCATATATGTAATTTTGTCAGTAGATTTGAATAAAAATATAGTTGTAGAGGATTTGCTAATGGTTTATTAGCATTGTATATATACATACTTTATAAACAAAATAACTTGCATTGTGAATTTGTTTTGTGTATTTTCATTAAAACTCTTAGAAAGCTAAGAGTTAAAATATTTCATTCATACTCATCATGGTTACATTAATCACTACCATTTTTTCAAATATAAGCTTAAATACATTTCAGCAATTCAGTGCCTGCATGTTCACCTGTCTATCCATAAATATACTAGTTTACTTTCCCTGAAATAGATTTTTCTGATGTGCTGCTGGCCTAATGATGCTTATCTTTTAGGTCTGATCGTGGACAGAATTCACTGAAAATGACTGGGAATTTAAAAAGAAACGAGGAAGCAGAAGATTAATAGAAACTGAAAGAAATCACAAGAGCTTTTTGAAATGAGAATGCTAATCAAATAATTTGGTGTGTCAAAGTTGTAAACAATATTAACAATATGATCTTTAAAATGTCCTGTCCTTTGGGAATAGATTCTTAGAAGACATTTTTGTCATCATTTCTGAGTTAATCTATAAAGTACAGGAGGTCTCTACTGTAAGAAGAAGAAAGTTGGGTTAATTTTAAGGAAAATTTAATGGTATGACCTTCCAATTGTCAGCTTCTGATAACATGATAACTATTAGGGAAAATATCTTCTCAGATCACAAGGTCATGGGCCCCATGTCAACTCCTTGTACTATGCAGGTGAACTAAATCCCATTCTTTTGTGTTATTTTGCATTTGCCCTTCTGGGTTTCCTTTCTATCTTGTTTTTTGTGCAGGGAACCAGACCTGAATGGAGAAAGGGTAATATGTCCTGTTTTCCTCAGATATGTCTTGATGACACGGACTTCTTGATCATTTTAACATTTATCTCAGAATGTTCATTTTTGGATGACATAAAATACTAACACTTGTGTTAAAATACATCATCTTGAGTCTGTATTTCCAGTTGCTATAGTCAACTATCCTGTGAGATATATATACAGAAAACAAAGTTCTGACTTTTATATAGAGTTCAAGCTGAAAGGAACCGAGAGACAAATAACATCTCCCTCACTGACTATTTCTAGAAAGCACACAGGTCAACAAAGTGCACTCAGGTAAGCATTTAGGGACAGCTCTCTTGGTTTCTGGTCTTGAGGGTAAATCTGATGGTGCCTTCCTAGTGGTCCACCTGCTGCAATGATCAGCTGTGTTCTGGTGTGGCTGCAGCCTGCAGCAGTCTGACAGTGCAGGAGGACAGTGTAGGGTAGCGGGGGAAATATATGTGACATGTGTGGTGCACACAGAGGCGGAGCAGTTCTCACAGAGAGTGTAAAGTGGTAGGGTGGCTCCTGCTCAAGTGGTCCCAACGTTTCTTGCAAGCTGTGTATCCGCAAGGGTGATCCAACTGTTGAGTAGCCTGTTCTTTTTTTCAGTAATTAAAATTAATTTTACCGACCGCTTTAACTCCCAAGCATGTGAGTTTGGATGATAATTTACAAGCAAACACTTAAAATGGTGTCTATCAACAAGAACCCCAGTCCCTGGACTTCCAGGTAGGTTTGGTCCATAGGATGCCCATTTAGGAGGTAGTTAGAGGGGAAAGAATGAGGCTAGAGTGGTTATTTCCCTCACAGCCCAGCTGGCTCAGTCACTTTGAACTGGGTTCTTTCATTCAAGGTTATTATTTTTGTAAGGTTGCTGCCTCTGCAGACTCTTTCCCAATAAATTCTGTTAATTGCTTTCTTCTCTGGTTTTAGGTGCTTTGGGATGGACACAGCTCAGCAGCTACTGAGCCTCTGGTTACTGTCACGCCCCTTGCTTTTCTCCTCTCTCATGTCCTTGTAAACAGTCCCTGTGTAACTAATCCCTCTTCAAAGATTCTACTTCAAGTGCTTCTTCTGTTTCCTCTTGGATCCCTGATTGATGAACTGCTATTCATTCATATCTGTCTAGGAATTAGTTGGGAAATTTCTTCCTTGCCTCTGTCTTCTTATGTGGGGCATGGGTTGTAGTAAGTAAAAAAACAAACACAAAAACAAACTTTAGAACTATTGAAGTATCCTTGTAGTCTATCTCAGTGTCAGAAAATTGGAATTCAAAATGGGTCAGTGAATTCTGAGTAATCTTTGAGTGTAATTTATAGAAGTGATGTATTTTCAACTTATGCTAATGGAGAAAAGATTGAAATCACCAACTATTGGGAAGTTTAAGTAATGACATTAGCAGTATACCATCTTTTATTTATAAGTATAGGCGGAAAGATAATTAGGAAGTATGAAACCTTTATTGTCTGGGTTGAACACTAGTTTTCCATAGTAAGCCCATAAAACGTATTTGGACATTGAACATAAAAAAAGTAGACATCCTAGACAGAGCATGGCTAAACCAAATTTACATTTAACTTCAGAGGTTTAGTGCAGTTTTGATTTCATGGCACTCTAAGTTTTATGAAGTATATTTTAAACCAATACTTATCAAAGTTTGGTAGAAGATAGACAGAGAGAGAGGAAATATTTTGAGTCAGGCCCTTACAGGGCCTGCATTTCCAAGAGCAGTTAAGAAGCTGATGACAGTGGAGAAAGGCTTGAGGAAGGAACATCAGAGAAGTAAGCTTTGGTCAAGGCAGAGTCCAGTCACAACTGTCCAAGGGATCGCTTTTCAACAAGTTGACAGAATGATGCTAAATGCTTCAAC
Organism: Hydrochoerus hydrochaeris; assembly: GCA_004027455.1. Classification (NCBI taxonomy): domain Eukaryota; kingdom Metazoa; phylum Chordata; class Mammalia; order Rodentia; family Hydrochaeridae; genus Hydrochoerus; species Hydrochoerus hydrochaeris. The sequence continues at coordinate 682,638 of PVLA01000056.1, forward strand.
ACCGTAAGGAATGGCACCATAAGGAATTTACTAAGAGATAACACTGAACACTTAAGATTATTCCAGGCACACTTCTGAGTCACAGAAGTCTATGGGGCATACTGGATTCATTTTAACCGAGATACCATAGCACACATATATGTGTATATATATTTTGGTGTCTCTCTCCTTACACACTCAACCATGGTCTCCACTGTAATGACTTCATCTACCCTAATAACTTTCCAAAGGTATCACCTCTAAACAAAGCAGTCTAATTATGTTGCTGCCCTTTTAATACTTCACAATTGTGATTAAGCTTCAAAGCACAGAGCCTTGGAGGGAGATACTCAAACTATATTGATCCATAGCAATATGTGTATGAATATGCCTTTTATTAAATTCAAAAGCAATTGGCTTGCTGGTGACTTAGTTTTATAAGGCTGTTTTTCATTATGAGGACATCAGCGAAAAGAAACAAAAACACACCAAAAAAAAAAAAAGGTGAAAGTAAACAGCAAGGATGTAAAATTCAGCTGATCTTAAACAGCAAGTTTCCATTATGATGATGATCCGATCTTTATCTCCACTGGCAAAGGATGCCTGCAAACAATGTTCTTTAGCAACTATTCCATCACTGTATGCTTTTCTTTCCCAAGTCCTTTCATTTTTCCCTCAATCATCCATTCTGCAGCTTTAGTGTTAGGGTTTTTAGAAAGCTGGTTTGACTTTTAAAATATTAAATTGATACTCTATCAATAAGATGAATCTTTACTCTCTTAAACGTCTTGCTGGAACTGATTTGGAATATTTGGGCTCATGAGTTTTGCTGTCTGTGAGAAGCATTAAAGATTTTCCTACCAGTTCTATTTTGAGAAGTTTGGAGCCTCTTGAGGTGTCTTGAATCTTTGTATTGGGTACAACTCATAACCTATATGCTACACAAGGAAATAGTCTATGAAACAGAGACTATAAAGTGATTGTGAAATGAGACATCTAAGTAGACATCTTAATCCAATTTAGTAATAAAGCGAATGTCACTTCTGTGATGAGACCTCCCCCTTAGCATCAGCATTCTTCTTTTCTGTAGGAAGTGATCATTACAGGAAGTATAAGGCAGAAGAAAAGTTATCTAGTTCTCAGAAAACTAAAGGCCTTTCTGAAGTTTCTATCAGTTTTTCATAAGAAGAAATAAACTTTAAAAAATTATTTGCAAGCTCTTCTGATAATTTGCACTAAATCTATATAGCCTAGGTGACAATATAGGAGTGACCCATTTTAAAATGACTTTTGTAGGAATTCAGCAAATGTGTGCCATTCTCTGTTAAGTCTATTTTTATTTTCCACAATTTTTTTTTAGTGTTTGGTTTAAAGTTTCATTAACAAATGATACTTTTCCATAAATTGTCACCCTGAGGACCTTGAAAGCTAGACAATCAAAGATTTGTTAAGGTAGGTCTACAAATATTGCTATTCGAATGAATCATTTCAGTGATGCTTTGAATATGTACTTTTTTTGGAGATCTATAATAATTTTATTTTATAACCAGAAAAATTCAAAATATGACATAAAATTATTTTAATCAAATGATTTAATTTATTGATCAAACTATTTAAGATAGCATCTAATGGTTGTTTTAACTGGCACCTAGTTTTGAATATCTTTAATCATTTTCATTTTGAAACACAACCAAGTCTGTTACAAAAATAAACAATGCAGCCTTTATTGTTTTAGTTGTATGTCTGAAAGCTTTTTGCATTACTTAAAGTGTGGGCCCTTTAGGGCAGAGACTATAGTATTATTACCTGTTTGTATCCCTATCAACTTTTCTTCGTGGGACACACACTGTTCCATGGAATTTCAGCTACAACTTCGAATTTCCTGTAGATCTGATATTCTGACATTTTGGAACTGGGTATTTATAGACTTCAGATCTATTGCTATATCATTGAGAAGGTTAAATACTTGAATATAATTTTCCTACTTATAAAATTTTAGCTTATTGCTAAGGTTTCAAATTTAAAATTTAAATAATTTTAGTCCATGTTGAAATATTTGTGTTTCTCTTAGAAGTCTGTCAATAGAAAGCTCAAGCTGAAACCACATGAATTCTAGAAAATAATGTCTCCTTACCTAAAAGAAATAGTAAAGCCCAGAGAGCTTACTATGGTGGTTTTAAAAATAGCTGCAAATTCTTTGTTGCTCTTCCATTTATGAGATGGGGCCTAGTCCCCTCCCTAATAGGTTCCGTGGAATGATGCTGTTACAAAAGGTATAGCTTCCGTTTACTGTCTCTTTTGGAAGGCTTCCACCGCAGAAAGCTAGCTGCCATATTGTGAAGACACTCAGGCAGCTCCACAGGGCTCAGGTGTCAAGGAGATGGGACCTTCCAGCTGTAGCCATGACAACAGACATACTGGTGAAGCCTCTAAACCTGATTGTGACCTCCTGAGATGCTTGGCTAGAGCCACCCTGAGTCTCCCACCACAGGCACTGAGATTCTAAATGTTCAGTGTGTTCCATTTGCTAGAGGAGCAATTTCTAATGTAGCAACAAATAACAGTTACCTATGTTTTGGAGTAAATGTTCATACATACTAGCAGAGTGATGACCAAAGTAAGCATTCATCTTATTCTTTAGGAAATAGTGTTTTAAACCTATTTTAAAGAGGGTTTCAGGTTCAAAAATATTAAATCACCCTTACTATTAAAAAAATCAAGTTTTATCCTGCTAAGCTTAACTAATATTTTCTTTTGTGACAAACCAAACTTAAAAAACAGAAAGCAGAGAACTACTCTTTATCATAATTCTCTTTCACCGTTCTTTGCAGTGAGGTATTCTGCTTAGGCTGGAGCTGGTGCTCATTATTTATTAATTTACATTTATCGAGCTCTCCTGTACCTTTAAGGTAAAACAGGAACAATATACAGCATGATAAAAATTGATTTCTTCCCTTAAGGAACTTAAATATTGCAACAAATATTGCTGTGAGCATTCACAGGCCAACATACGGTTTTTAAAAATATGGACATAGACATACAATAATGCTCTAAAATGAGAACCTTCTTATTATTTACATAGATTTTTTTCATTTAATCCTAATAGTAATTTCATACAAGGCATCACATACACACTTCATTAGTAATGCTATTTCTTTTGAAAATATTTTTTCTGATTATAAAGTAAGTATAGAGACTTTGAAAATTTGGAAAGATGCTTACAAGTTGTGTTGTGTAAATCAATTTAGCAAACTGTATTACGTTTTAAGTGAAGTAACTAAGTATCTCATATCTCAATGCTTCTAATTCCTTTGCTGAATTAGAGTCTTTCAGAAGGAGCCACTGAACGGAGTGGGACAGGTCCATGACATAAGGACTGTCACTACAGAATTTGACCAACAAGTCTAGATTTTAAAAATTCTTATTTAGGATTGTGACCTGGTTATGTTTTTCAATAAATTTTATCACTGTTGTTGCTGTTGTCTTTCAAATGTGCTCAAGGGAATCTACAGCACTCACTAAAAGCAAATGCAAGGTTTTTAGTGGTTCATATTATTAAGGAAAACACACTAGAAATGTTCCTTAAAATTCCTTAGTAGTGACTTTAAAAGAAGCTTTAACAATCTTATTAGTATGGCATGATTATATTTTTCTTTTATTTTTGTTTTAATCTGAGTAAGTTCTTAGCTTTCAAACCAGTTGTAAAGTACATACTTTTACTAATAAAGTAAAAACATAAAATCATTTTTCAGGTTAGAGTCTTACTGTACAAATGGAGATTCAGAGTCTCTATTAAATTTGAAAATTTGAGATTTAAACACATTACAGTGCAATAGCAATTTAATTTTCCATAATGAGTCTCTAAAGTGCCTTACTTCTGTGAGTAAAATATTTTATCTTTCTGTATTTTTAGGTAAATACTGGAGTATCAAATAGCCTTTGACAATACTTTAGTTATGCTATGTAAAGATTTTTTTTTGCCATAAGATAATCCAAGTGATTGTTCAATTTGCTTAAAAACTAAATGATAAAGAATGTTGAAGTTTTCTTGAACTTACATAGTCATATAAATGAACCACATAGAAAACCAAGACATAACAAAGGCACTGGGATGAGGATCGTAACAGAGAAACTTCTTTCTAGATCTCAGAATTTTATTTCATATAACATTTCATATAACATTTGGGAAGAAATGAAACAAAAGGGAAGTTTCAGAAGACGGTCAGTGCTTGCTTTTGGCTGACTTGGAAGTTTGGCTGGCTTGGAAGTTTGAAAGCCTGGGAAGGAAGCATAAGGGAGTGAGCTAAAGGCGAGCTTTGCTGTGCAGACCAGAGGCGGTCTTGGACGGAGAATGTGGATTGCTTTCTGTATGGCAAGAAGGGATAATGTAGTAATGTGTAGGAAATTTTTTTTTTCTTCCCATAATCATAATATGGGAACAGCACTATAAATATGTTCTGGGACAATAATTCTGTACACACACAGAGTCAGTTTAATAAATGCTCCTCTTCCACACAAAAGGGGGCTGGTGAGTGGGTGGTGTCTGAAGCCTAATCATAAAGATTGAGACATAAACGAAGCAGGCTGTCAGGGGACAGTTCTTGGTAAACAATTAGTCTTTCATGTGAAGACAAACAGCTGCTGGAATGCTAAAGAGATTTAAGAATTCGCAGAAAAAGAACTTTAGGCACTATCAAGGATGAAAATCAGGGCTGAGTATTGTTCAGGAAAAGCGGATACTAAGAGGAAAAGGTTGTTTACTTTCATCACTTTTTAAAACATGTAGTGCTTTATATATCCAAATCAGAGTCTGCAAATAGCCTCTATCAAGCAATTATTCAACATGTACTGAAGACCTAGTAATGTACTATAATGCAGATAGTAAAAATAATAAAATACAAGATACAAGAGAGAGGAAACATTCCCGTATAAATTTCACTAACAATTAGAGAGAGAAATTTAAACATTCAACAGTAAGAAAGCTCAGCTTTGTAAAGATTTGGACTTTGCATTTTGTCCTGAGTATCAGCTGGCCTTTAGAATTGGGGATATGGTATAATAGAGTTTATAAAGGCTTATAAAAGGTACAGTAGTTCTCCCTTATTTGTGATTTCACATTCTGAAATTTCAGTTTCCAGTGTTCAACTTCAACCTGAAACTATATTGAAGGGAAACTTCCAAATGTATAAGTTTATATTGTGCACTGTTTTTAGGTAGCATGTAACATGTCACACCATCCCAATCTTCCCTGCCAGGGAGGTAAATCCCTTTGACTAGCATATCCATTTTATATATGCTGCCTACTCATTAGTAACTTCATAAGGAAGAAAGAAAAAAATACAACCATGACATAGAGATATGGAAGACCTTGTAGTTCATGCTAAGCACTAAGATTCCATCTATGGGTTTTAAGTAATTGAATGATGGGATTTGCAGCTTTAAAAGACAGCCCCGACTGCTGAGAAAGGAATGCATAGGAAGCAGGGGATCAGAGCTGAAATCCTGTTAATAGGTCAGAGATAATAGGGCAGGGAAAAGAAAAAACTGATTGCTGGGTAAGCTGGATTGCTGGATATGAAGACAGGCAGAAGTGGGAATGCCTATGTTGCTGGAAGGAGACTCAGCGGCAGATATGTGGGAATGTCTGGACTGTGGGATGTGGAAGAAGTGGCTGTGATAGAAGATCCTCCACTTCCTGCCGTCCAAAGCTGAGCAGAAGGAAGGCTCGTCTTAAAGAATTAAGGAGACTGCAGGTGGGTTGCATTACATGGAAGCAGGAAGTGAATTTGGTTTTACAAAAGTTCAACCAGAGAAGCTGTGGGAGTTTTGAATCCTCGGTGTCTGGAAGGCAGAAGAGAGATCTGAAATATAATCTTGGTGGACCTGAAGCTAAAGAGATAGTAGGCACAGTTTGAGAATGTGACACGGAAAAGGGTGGCCCTGAGGCTGCTCTTGGAATTTAATGGCCAACTTGGCAAGGAGGCAGTAAGTATGTAGACTGACAGGGACCAGCCAGAGAGGACAGACAACACAGAACAGCAGATGCTACAGAAGTTGAAAAAAAAAGGACTGTTTGTTTTGTTTTGTTGTGAAGTGAGATGAGCAGTCAAAAGATTGGAGTGATCTGAGATCACGTAGGATGAGCATGAAGATGTGATAATCTGCATAAACTGCTGAAAATTCTGCAAGAGTTGATATGGAACCTTGGCAGAAATAGGAAGCCAGATTAGAGTAAGTAGGAGAGGTGCTGAAGAGAAAGCAAAGTTACTTATTCCCTGAACCACAGATGCAGAAAGACATTAATCCATCCAGTTCATTCTCTGCGTAACTGATATTACACAGACAGCTCAGCCCTGGAAAAAAAAATGAACCCATTTCTGGCCTGGAGTGGTTCATGACAATCTTCAATGGAGAGACAAACAAGTAAACACCATTTCTTCATGCCCTTTCTGCAGACTGATTTCTCAAGCATCACTGTCTAGTTTTATGGCTGTCTGATAGTCTCATAGAGATGCCTATTTTTTTCATGTCAAGATATACATCATCAGAAAAATGATAATATCAGTGTAGACCCCTGAGACAAACGAGTTGCTCAGAGTAGGAGTTGTGTCCTAAAAGTTACCAGGACACAATCTGTTGTTGACTCCACTTTGTGGGCTAAATGGAATCCCAGTTATTCGCACACTGGCCCAAACCCAGTTGCTATCTTCTATGTGTGGTAACTTCTAGTCATATTTAGGTTTTTCTCATCAAAATTATGGTTCAAGAGACCTAGGAAGAAAGAAAAGACTTCTAGAAATAGAAGTACTTTTAGAGTCAAAATCATGTGCTCTATGAATAGGGAGTACTTTCACTGCTCATATAATTAATCAATATGTTACCATTATTTAAAAATATTTTTAGCATATTCATATATGCGAATACGTAAGACTTCTGATAAGACTACATAACAAGATTTTGGCATGTCTTGTTTCTCCAACTAAAATATGTGTTTTCTTTCTTTTTTGTCCTATGTCAGTGTAGTATGTCTTATTTAGTAAGTTATGATTACTGATTGATATATTCCGGGCCTGTGAAGTCCACATTTAATAATTAAACTTTATTTGTAGTCATAATCGAGAAGGGAATGTTGATTTGTTGCCCAGTGTCTGAAAAAAAGACTGTCTTTTGCCTTTGACTGATGGACTCATCTGATACCAAAGAAATCCAGAAAAATCTGACAGTGGTGGAAGATTAGTAGACTGTGTATCCATTATTTTTGATTCATTATTAAATATTAAATTCAATACTGATGAACTTTTTTACTAAGCATAAAAGTCTATCTCCCTGAGAAAGGTAGCAAGTTTGTCGAATCTATGCCTTTTAGTAGAGTGTTTTACATTCTGTGAGCTCAGAGTAAATATCAATTATAGGAAACTACATGGGGCAAAACATTCAAACCAGTTGCCGGCTGCCTTCCTCCGTCTGTTTTGCTAATGAGACGCCTTCCTGTGGTGTGGCTGTGGTATTCTCTGTCTCATGTTCGGAAGCTGAAATCACAGCTGTAAGTAACACATTTGAGATAGGGTATGACATGACTGTCTAGTCAGGGATTAGGATCACATACACCTGTCTTTCGTCACTACCTTCCTTTTTATTTGTGCCTTGTTTGTTTGGTTAACTTTCCTTCTCTCTGTGGCGCGACACACTGAACTCAGTGATTCCAAGTGCTGTTCTTTACATGAGGAGGGTCTGGATCTGGAAAGAGTTCAACCTCACAGATAAGTTTTCTTCTTTTGGAAAATGTATAGATACTTGAAATTAGGTTAAAATTAATCCAAATGGAAATGTATGAAAACAAAAATAAAGATAAAGAATATATCCAAAAAGACTTAAAATAGAGCGTGTTTGGAGCAGAAGAAAAGTTCAGCCACTCACTGACTGATGATTTGCTTGGAGCCCGGGTTCTCTGAGCCCTGAGATTTTGGGGGTTTCCTGGCTTCTGTTACTCTAGGTATGTAGTAAACAGGTTCTCACATTAGTGATACGGAGAAATTGTATGGATGGATGGTTTGGAAACAAGCTTAAACTTTTAATTTAATTTTTGTTTTTTGGTAAGCAAAAGTGGACACCTTGTTTTTTTTTGTTTTTGTTTTTTTAATTGCAGACTCCTCTCCGTTGATGTGACGTTTGGTGTCACAGAATGCAGGTGGCTTGTCATACTCCACGATCAGGGCAACACCTCTGGTGTCCTATATCCTACCTTCTTGAAAGTACAGGTATGCTGTGTTCTTAGCTTAAAGTAAAATGAAAGGAGATAACTCATGTGGCAGTTACTTCTCTGGGAGGACCCAAATTCTTATATATACTTTATTTATTTATTTATTTATTTATTTATTTTAACAAAAATGATTAGTTATTACCACAAAGGTAAATCTTTCTCTGGAGGAAATGGAGATATGGAGGCTTTAAGGAAGAAGGACACTGTGAGGTTTTGGATAAAACAAAACAATAACAACAACAAAAACAACCATACCCTAAGAGTCTCATGTGTTTAGAAGTGGAGCTTTTGAAATGTGATTGGAACAGGGGTGCTAAAGTCATCAGTGGATTAATTCACTGATAAGTTCACAGCTGAACGTGCTGTGAGGAGGTGGAGCCTGGATGAAGAAGGTGGCTCACTGGGGGCGTGACCTGGAAGGATACATCTTGTGTCTTTCTGGCCCCTTTTTCACTCTCTGCTTCTTTGCTACCCAGGGTTGAGAAGTTTTCTTTTTTAAGCTCTCCCACCGTGACATTTCTGCTTTGTAGCTAGGCCACCATAGGATGTAACCTCTCAGACCGCGAGCCCAAATAAACTTCTTTAAGTTGCTGGTGTCAGGAATTTTGTTCTGGGGACTGAAAAGTAACTAATACAGATACCGCTCAGCTTTGCTTGTGTGAAGAAAATATTGATGGAGAGCAGAAACTGTGGTATTCTTCAGAGTGGCCACTCCAATTTGTAGGATTCTTTCATGCAGAGATCCAAGGTTGTGAAGCCACAGCCTAAGTGCATGAAGAAGGGATTTCAAGGCTAAATAGTATTTTAATAAATTTGTCTTGGCAGAAAACAACTATCCAAAGAGGGCTGAGAATAAAAAACTTACAGGCAGAGGACTGGTCATTATGAGGCCACCTGTTTGTTAAACTAGTTTTTGCTGTTGAAGATCAGGAAGAGGAAAAATCATTAGATCTGCTTTAGTATATAATGCCTTTGAGTTAAAAATCTCTATTTTTATTTAGAGTGGTAGTACTGAGGGCTGAACTAGGGCTCCACCTGTGCTGACGGATACGTTCTACCATCAAGATAATCCCCCGAATCTCTCTGTTCTACTTAAGAAGTACTGCAGACAGAAACCTCAAAAGAAGCCGTCAAATATTCTACAACCTAGAGAGAGGGAGACCGAGAGAGCCCCCCAAATCAAAAGAGTTCATTTATATAAATACTGAAACTGAAAATTTTTCATTTTTTGTTTAAAATTATAATTTAGGTTTTGAAATCTCTAAGATTTCACAAGCACAAATATTTCTTCATACCAAAGAGTGTAGATATTGATATTGGCACTAAGCTGCTACTTCTCGTTCTAAGTGGCTTTAATATTATCTGTGGTTCTCTGCCTCACTCTTTTTGCTAATCTGTTTCTTGACATCACGCGTTGAGAATGTGCCCGCAGGATTGTGCGTATAACTTCTGAGCATGAAGACTCCAGCCATGTTATGTTGATTTCAGCTTCCATAAAAACAACATTTTTCCCTTAAACTGATGAATTAGCTTAAGCATTTTTAATAACCTCTAAATCACACATAATAAAATCTTAATTGAACAGAATATTATGAAAATGGAATGTCAACTGCATTTTTTCTTTAATGCTACTTTTAGAAAAAGTTTATTTCAACTATTTTTGAAAAATATTGTAAAGTAGATTAACATATTTTCCTGCCTGAGCATATAAAAACTCAGTGAGCACAATGAAATCTTTCTTTTAAAGAGCTTTGTTCGCTCATTGCCTGCAGCATCAAATTTTCAGGGCTATTCTTGCACTATTTAGCTATAAGAAGTGTCCCTAAAGATAAGAGAAAGAGCCAACAATGTGCACCCTAGTCTGGAAGCAGCTAGAAACTGGAGAAATATAGTACAGGCTGATTTTCTTGGATGCAACTTTTGTCTGAGAAGTAAATTATAAGTTGCTTGATTAATCCATTAACTAAACTGGCTTAGTTGACACTTTAGAGAATTAAGATAGCTTGTTTTGAGCAATAAATTTAAGCAGGATGTATTCTGTATTTCACAGTTTCTGCTGAAATGGATGCTTAGCAATGATTGTGAGATGCTGGAATTTTCTGTCCAGAAGTTTAAAAAAGTTCAGTCTCTATTCGTCCTCCTGACAGGTGAAGGAATGGATGATGTCACCTTGATGGAATTTCTGTAGCACTGTGATTTTAGGAAGGTAACTCTCTAAATGTAATTCTCAAGAAAGAATATTATGGTATTTTCACTCTAAAACTAAAAATTATTGTTTGATTATCTCTTATATGTGTGCATAAATTCTTTCAAAATATTGTTGTCCTATGGATGTTATATGTTTCACTTTGCAATGTGAAATGAAAATGTTCTAAGAAAACTCAAATTACGCCAAGGCAGGACTTTAAGCTGCTATAAAATGTCTTTCCTACTTGTTCCTACACACTTTCTCATGCCCCTCCGGAAACATAGCTTAATTAGAATATATGAAATAGGGTTCACAGTTTCTCTAACTAAAGGAGAGTCCCTAAATTGCTCAAATGACTCATTTTCCTTCTCTACCAAACGTTGATTGGTCAGAAACTTGTTATTGAGCCCCCAGCAGGGCAGAAAACTCATTGCAAGACTGCAGCAAGATGAGGGGTGTGAGATATAGAATAGTTTTTGAGTCTCTTTTCTCTCTGTCTCTCTTTTTTATTTTATTGGGCACTGGAAATCGAACTCAGGACCTCATGCTTGCCAGGCATGTACTGTGCCACTGAGCTAAACCCGTGGCCCCTCAAATGTCTTTTCTGTGATCCAGGAACTAACTATTGAAGTCCTGGAAACACAGACAGTGATGAAGAGAACCCCAAAAGGCCCATCCTCTCACAAAGCTAACTTTCCAGTTAGATTTACTGATGGGAAATAAATCCAGTTACTGCAGTATTCAGATATATGCCAGGAAGGAGATACAGTATGACCAGTGGAGAATGAGGGCAGCTTGGAGAGGGCGTGGGAGACAGCATTAGCCAGGCTGGTCAGGGAAGCAGTTCTCAGGGAGGTGGCATTTCAGCTGCCACCTGAGTCTCCAGAAGCATTTAGCACAGGCATCAGAGGAGCAGTGGGTGATACGAGTGAGGATTTGAAGGGAGTTGGTGTGTCACAAGGACAGGACAAGGCAAGAGGACAAAGGGCAGAAGGGTAGAGGGAAAAGAGGTCAGGAAGCTGAGTCCAGACCGGATGTGTCAGCCCTTGGAAGAATTTCATGCTGGCTGCAATGGGAAGCAGCTGGGCAGCTCGAAGCAGGCAGAATGTCTTGATCTGATTAATGCTTAGATCACTCTGCACAGAGGCTAGACTGTGAAGGCAGGAGGGAGGTGGGAGGTCACTGGGGAGACGGGGAGACAATGATCACTTGAGCTGGGTTTGTGGGAGAACAACATCAATCTTCTCTGGCCAAGGGTATGTAAAGTCAAAAGTATCAGGAGATATTTGTAGAAGTGGACAGGACCTACTGCTGCCTGAATTGCATGGATCCTTGGAAGGAAGGAAGGAAGATAATTAATTCAAGGTTGATTCTGCCTGTTTGACTGGGATACTGGCTTAAAACCTGAGACTTTGAGGTAGAAAGCAATTGTCCTACTTTTCCCATGTTCAGCACAGATGAGGGTTAGACAGCCAAATGAAGATGTCAAGTCAGAATTCTAGCTGGTATTGATGGGTGATTACTGTGCAGTAGACACTGTTTAAAGCCTTTATAGTGCAATAGTTAATGTCAATCTCTCAATTTTAACTGGAAGTAGGTACGACTATTACAACCATGAAGGGTATAATAACAGCAGAGTTTGAGTTACCCCACAGCAAATCAAGCTAAGGGGCCTGGGATGGTTGTCTCTGTGCCAGGTCTAGGAAAGGAAAAAGGTTTAGATTGAACAGAGACGTTCAAGCTGCAAGCATAAGCTTTAGTGTCACTATCCCACATGGTGTTTTTGAAACCTTGGAATGGGATTAAATCTTCTAAAATCTTCTAAACAGACTGTAGATAGAGTAGAAAAGATGGGTAGAAATGGCATCGTGGGGCCTTTAACAATTTAGGAGCCTCTAGAAGGAGGAACAGCAAGCGTGATTGGTGGAAATCAAGCAGATGGGTTTAGAATCTGCCTAAAATTCCCTGAGTTCAAATCTAGAAGTTTTTTTTTTTTTAATCAATTTTTAAAAGTTTATTTTTAGGAAAAGAAGTCATGCAGATATGGAAACCTGGATTAGTATTCCTCTATGGAACACTAATATTTACAGAGAAAACAGTTTAGCACACAAGATAATCGATTCCATGAAGTTCATGCTTAGTAGCAGGAACTGAGACTGTCTGATATGGGGCAGATGCCAACTAAGACAGAGTTGTCCAAACCTTGGTAAAGCATTTGCATACTGGTGTCCTGTTTTCCTCCCAGTAAAATCATTCTTTAGTCAAGCTTATGGGAACCTCTGTTTGTCATAAGAATAAACCTCAAGGAGTATAAGATTATATACAACACATATTCTGCCATGTAGAAAATTCTAATAGCAAAAACATTCAAGCCAAAACTGGATCCTTAGATCCTCAGGATCAGTTCATTTACTCAAGTTGTTCATTTACTCAAGATGGAGGACAATGTAAAGAAGGAAAATTAATGACCATTATTAATTTGACCTATATTAACACATATGTTGTAATGACTTTACTAACTTGATTTTGTAACAAGAAAACATATACTTATAAGCAATCATTTTTCAAATTAAAAAACAATTTATATTTTAATTTATAAAAGAAACATTTTAAAAAATGTTCTTTAAAATGTACTGCACATTTTAAAGCACATTTAAAAGCACATTTTAACTGGGAGGAGTAAAGATGTGTATTCAGAGTTTTTACAAAAATTGGAAGCAGTGCCTATCTACAAAGGCTCATCTCTTTGGGAGATATGGCCAAGTGAATATCTCCCTTTAGAATCTTTCAATGGGATCGGGGAACCATATATATGAAACATATTTCATTATCTGCTAAAGACCTAGGCCGTATAATCTTTAAAAATTTTTATTTTTCTCATATATCCTAGTTTATACATAGCTGTTGCCCAAAGCCTCATGCACTCATGGGTGGGACTTTGGAGAGGCAATGGGATCACGAATGCATGGTACTCATTAATTGATTGGTCTACTGATGAGTTTACAGCTAAATGTGATGTTAAGGGTGAAACTTGATCCAAGAAGCTGATCACTGGGGACATGGCCTAGAAGGATCTATTCCCCTTCCTTCTTCCTTGATCTTTTTTTGCTTCCTGCCCACTCTGCCATGAGCTCTTTCTTCCCTGCCAGGGCTCCTCTGCCATAGTTCTCTGTCTTGGAGGTACCTGACAGTTCTCTGAAACCTCTACAAACTGTCAATCAAAATGTTACAGGCAGCTGAGCCAGTTAGAAATATTATAGGCAGATAGACAGGGCTAGGCCCTCCAAGAAGCTGGCACAGAGGACCAGATGTCTGATGACCTTGGAGGACACACACACACACCTCTTGCTGCAGGCCAGATCTCAAGACAAAGGATCAAACAAATGCATCTACATCCCGGGTACTGATATTCTAATTAGTTCCCCCTCACCCTGGAGCCACTATCCCATCCCTCTAGGGTAAAAGTCACAGCCCCAAGAATGCCGACTTTCTGTGTGACTTGCTTTCCCATTTGTCCCTAATGTAATCAATTTTACCTGAACTATTGATCTTATTGGCTAACTATAGTTATGTACCACCTTACGCCCATCTGTGTTGTCAGTTCCCATTCCTTCCCCACCTTGAACCCATGGTCTTACTCTAAAAAAAATCCTTAGAAAATACAGAGTCCTGGGCAACCCGCTTGGGACCCCTTTCTGTCTCTCTTCAGATGGAAGCTTTCTCTCAATAAATATATATTCTACACTTCACCTCTGTTGTTCCTAAAATTCATTCTTAGATTTTAGAGAACATGAACTCGCAGACGTAGTAGGTTGGGCATTTCATTCACCTATATAAAAAATAAAACTTTTCTTCTTTAATTGGCAGGTGTTGGATGTTGTGTCTCAGAGATGAAATAAAGTTGAGCACATTTTGATACCAAAAAGTGGGGTTTTCCTGTGACACTATTTAAGCATGTGTTTCAGAAGCTTAACCCAAGCTTAAGCCAAGCTTGAGATTGCCTTTGAAGCTCAGGAAAACCAGAATGCTGACAGAAAGGCAAAATATTAAGACCGGGCTAGTGAAGTTTCTGTTGAGAACTATGATTCCATCAGCAGTTGGACTTCAGGCTGTGTATGTTATGTTCGGGCAGAAAATGAGTCTACCTTTTGCTCCTCCTGAGATTTTGCTGAGATTGAGATGAAGGGTGGCTGAAAAATTCAGTTGGCAGAGGAAACTTCAAGGCAATCTAATGTTTAGGCACTGACATGGGTACCGTTGGGAGCTTTTAGCTAACTCTACCTTGAGAATCAAGGACAGAAGGCACAAATGAATGATTTAAAAGGCTTTGATTTTGGTCAGAAAGCAAGCTTTAGAAAAGTTGGAGCCTGCACAGTAGTAGCAGAGAAATGCCTCCCTGCTGAAAAGATTATTAGCATAAGAAAAGTCAAGTACTTTGGATCTGAACAATACAAAGAATGCCTTGAGGGAATAAGAGGAAGCTGACCGACCTCATGGTTTCCAGACTCACAAGTGGAAAAGTGAAAGACCTTAGCTTTGAGAGCGGAGCCTCAGCACAACTCAGAATGAGAATCCATTCCCTAGGATTCCGTTCACCGTGCTCAACCATCCAGGAACTCTGCAATCACCAGCAAGATGCAAAGTGCTCAGCTACTGCTTCTATTGATAGCAGACTTGTCATCACCCACATGGGGCTGGTTTTATGTGCATGAAAAATGTAACACTTGTGAGGTCAGGGAGATTTCCACTCAGATTTTGGAAGAGGGCCTGAGAGGCCAGGCAGTGTGCTTCTCAGAGGGGCAGTGTGCGAAATTCTGAGAATGAAGTTGAAAGTGTGGTGGAGACCCCAAGATTTGGAAAGGCATCAATGTGGAATAGTTGAGAAAAACTGCAAGGAGTGGCGAGTGAAGATGGCCCAAGAGAAGCCATGTGGGCTACAGGTAGGGCCACCCAAGGCCTTTGGAATTCATATCTCAACAAAATTTGCCCAGTGTGCAGGACATAGAACTATGAGATTTAATATTTGTCCTGCAGGGTTTCAGTCTTCCTTAGGTCTCATTCCTTTCCACCCTTCTGCTTCCCTTTTGGAAGGGGAATGTTTACATTGTCCCTTTACATGTGGCCAGTGTTTAACTTTCTTTTGAAAGAAAGCCTCCCCTAAAGCCTCCAGCACTCCTAGTTATGGCTTTAGACAGGTGACTGGGTCATGGGAGTCTTTATTGCTAAATGTGATGGTGAGACACGAAGCCCCTTCTAAGAGAGTGGGTAACGGGGGGCATGGCCTGCACAGGTGCATCTCCTTCCCTCTGCCCTTGATTACTCTCACTCTACCTGCTATGCCATGAGTTTTTCCTTCCCTGCCATGGCATCTCTGCCATGCTGCTCTGCCTTGGAGCCAGCAGACTATAGACTGAAACCTCTACACACTGTGAGTCAAACCAAACGTCTCCTCCTTACAATTGTGGGTGTTAGTGACTGTGTCTCAGCAATAAGAAAGAAACTAAGACAACAATTCTAAAGTAAAGTTTCCTAACTGTGAGAGAGTATGGTTCATTATTGAGGCTAAAGTTAGAATTACAGTGGGAGAGATTTTAATGTGTCAATCTATATATGTCGTGATATTGGCTAAACTATTTTAATATTTTAAAGCAGGAAAAATTGCAATTCCAGAGAATAATTTTTAATCCTCAGATGAAGTACATTTTTTCTCCATGGAAGAGACCAATTCAATGCTTTATTGTTAAATCTGTCACTTCTGAGACCTTATAGATACAAAGCAGTAAAGTTAAGTAATTGTGTTGGCCCACTGAATTAAATAAACCATATGTTTTATCATGGGATCTGTTCTGTGGTAGAAAAAGAACACAACTGATCAGCAGAGTCACTGTGAATATTAGCCGGGTCACTTATAAACTACATGTTTTTGGTTTCAGCCTCATCTTTATTTATAAAATGAAGATAACAAAAGTATTTCCAGAGTTGTTGTGATGCATAATGTAAAAAATTGAAGATACTAGACAGTATAACCCAAATGTGAGCTGATATTTTTACTATGTAACATTAAAGCTGATGTCTAATTTACATTTTTTCCCTAATATAGCTGGAAAGTGGAAGAAAGTGATTTACTAATAGGTAAAAGAGTTAAAATAACACATGTAAACACAGTAAAAACACAATTAATTGTCTCTGGTCAAAGGCAGAAAGAAAAGTATACCTGCCATCCTGGAAGAGAAAACAAATTGGATGAAGATTTAAATACTTTCTTGCCAGTGACTGTGGTATAGAACCAAATTCTAGAGTGTGTTACTTCTGTATCATTTTGCTATATTAAAATCTTGATCATGTCACACACAAAAGGCTGTCTTTTTGAAAAAGCCTAGAATGTGGACATTGTTTCCATAACATGCACTGGATGTTAGCAATATGGTTTCTGAGATCAAGGAAAGATATTTCTGATTCAATTAGGGATGTTTTCAAATTGAATTACTCACTATGCCTCATTTCAGAATAATGAATTACCTAATTTGCAATGAGGGTGAATTCACTCATAGTAATTTAAAATAATTGGTCCAATATTTCCAAATTTCATGATGCAGAATAACAATATGTTCTAAGAGATTTCTATCTTGCAGTTATTTTTATAGTCTTCATTTGAATTGCTAATCGCATTACTATCACAAATTATAAGTAGATGGAAATATAAGGGATTCAGATTCTGATATGTAGCCACATTGTTCAGTTTTACTTTGTGTATATTACAGAATTTAGGCAGCTAAAAGAAAAATTAAGAAATATGAATTTCCAAGATATTGTGAGTGTTATAATATGTACATATGTCATTGTACCAACCTTTACTACCAGCTCTAGTAAAATCATAATACTGCTAATAATTAAAAGGAGTAGATTAAGAACAATGAAGAAAAGTATATTAATTAAATTATTGAATTAAGCAAAAGTTCCTTCATGTCAAAAAATTATTTACATTCTTCCTACTCCTGATCATTTGAATTCTATGAAAGAAATATTTTCCCATAACATTAATCATATATAACCAGTTAGATTTCATTCCTTTAGTCTTTCAATCAGCTGATATTTATTACTCTACTGTCATATGTAAGGAGGAATCCATTTCAATATTACTAGCTAGACACAGTGTAACATCTTGATCAAATTGACACTTAACCTTAAATTTGTACTAACATCACCTTTACATTTGTTTCAACATAGTCAAAAAAATCCACACTCTGTATAGTTTTTCCTCATCTTGATTTTGACCTTAAACGAGCCACTTGACCAATGTACCCCTCAGAGTCTACCTTGTGGGAGCTGGGATGACAATCTCACTCATGTCATCCCATAGTTGTTGTGATGCATAACATAAAAAATTGAGGATACTAGACAACTGCTTTCTGTTGCCTGATGATTATGATTCCTGGAGAAATCACTGGAAGACTCATAGGAAGAAAGCTAGAAATATATGCTAGGAATGATTAAAAGTGAGCTAGAATCACAGTGTCAGGGTTTTAAAGACATATTTGATGCCTAAATCATGTGCTCTGAATATCTACTATGTAAACAAAATACAATGTCCTAGTTATCGTTATGGTCCTCCTAGCCTGTTTTGAAACTCTGTTTTATTGCTAGTTTTAGTTTTTTCTCTTTAAAATAGAAAAGTCAAAAAAAATTCAGAAGTATTGTTTTAGATTAGATGGAAGTAATCGCGGTTGAGGAGGTTATTGCAGCTCAGCTGAACTCAGACCCTGAAGTTAGGAGCTGGTGCGCTGTGAGCTCATTTTTTGCTGTTTTTGTTAGAAAAATAAAAGTCATAGTGCAGCTACTTTTAAAAGAGAGAGAAACTGTCTCCAGTGCAACTCATCATATATGCAATAAAACAACCAAATTTAGATGCTAATCAAGAAAACTTACATTTTTTGAGCATTTATTCTTTACCAGTGCTGCCTGCTGATTCCTGATCCGCAGGAGCACGTCCCTTGCAGTCTGTTTTCTGTACGTGCACACTTTTTCTGTATCCGCTGCACGTGAGGAGGAGCAAGTGGTCTCTAAGAGCCCATCCCATTTCAAAATGTGTAGCACCACACCCCAGTCACAGAAGCAAGCTACCTGTCCAGCCAGCAACTGGTAAGCTTCAGCTTACTCAATTCTTGAAATAATTAGGGAGTGATAGTCTTTATCATTTTTATGGGGCCATCAAGGAATTTTTTAGGAATCAACAGTTGTTCTAAACATCTGTACTTTTATTTTTGCTGCATTTTCAGACAAATAATATGCAAGTTAGCCAAGCGATTAAACTAAGCATGTTTCCTAAGCACATTTTTTTCCCCTAATCCTCAAAGTACTTCAAAAATAAGGCATGTATTTGGTAACAAGATGGGGAAATTTCTGTATGAGTAAGAGCTCTTTAAATATTTGTGGAATGATTGAAAATGAGTTAATTCACTGACCAATATTTTTGCTCTCAAATAGAACTTTTATAACCTAAGGTTCCTTTGTCATAGAGCAATTATGAAGTGGAAAGACAATAGGATGGTGCATAGTAGAATAATTTTCAAAGCTAAAACAGCTCTACAGGGTGGATGGTAACACTCAAATGACGCAGTCCTCACACAGGACTAAACACTTAGTTTTCAGGCTCCCGGTGATAATCTTCTAGGTCCTTGCAAAGACAAGATGATACATGTGAAATAGTTAGAAGCATCAGGCAAATAACAAGTTATCAAGAAATATGGTATTATTTTTTCAGTTTTCTAGTTCGAGTTTACCACATTTTTCCTCTTAGAGTGTGGAGGGGAGTGATTCCTCCAGGAATCATAATCATCAGGCAACAGAAAGCAGTTGATGACGTTAGGTATTTTACTGCTATTTCCATGCTGGTTTTAAAATCGCACGTGGTTTCTAGCTTGATAGAGAGTAGAGATGCCCCGGAATCTTGTCAATTGTTTTGAAACAAGGAGAGCAAATGGCTTTCATCTTCAGAAAAATTTCTGAGGAATCAGGGATTGTTTGTGATTTAATTTTTTAAAATTTTATTTAAAAAGAGGGGGAAAATAAAGCAAAAGAGATAAAAAGGGTAGAAACAATACAGAATTTCAAAAAAAATCAACAGTAAGAAATCACTAGTTGATACATTACATATTATCTTCCTGGATATAGTTGTTCAAGTTATGAAATCAAAGCATACAAAGTGGACATTCAAACAGTGAGGCTGCAGATAGCTCCGTTCTCTGATCCAACAAAAACTTAACAACATAATTATCATTCCTACACCCTTAAATATACATGCAGTTATATCCTTTAGAGGACCTGCTTTTCCTCCTTTTGCTTTTTAAGTCCATTATCTGTTTAGTTATATCATGTTTCAGGTTGCTCAGTACCTTGCTGATCTGTTTTGCTGGTGTTATTTACTTTTAAAAATTTTTTTCTTATTTATTATTATTTTTTTATTTTATTTATTTATTTATTTTATTTTGAAGGTAGTAAAATACAGCAGAACAAGACAGGACATAGCCAACTGAGGCAGTGCAGTGAAATTGGCACAGAACCTCACAGCAGGCCACCAGGACAACAGCAATAGGCACAATAGTACATCTGGTTTTCTTCACAATAGTTGTTCCTTCAATCAGGCAGAGCAATATCGAAGGAAATACCAAATTACAAGAACAGAATATTGAATAGGGCAATAGCATTGATCAAAACAGAGCAAAACAGAGATAAAAATATTTGCCCTCTGATTTAAATTTAAAGGCCTCTTTCTTCACTACTAAATCAGTTAGTGGATTGGTAAATACATAAACAGGTTTTCTTAACCTAGGGCTTCTAGTAGTTGAACCTATAACATTGCAGGCCAATCTTATTTGTGACTCTACAGATATTTTCCTTAAGAAAACAATCCTTAGCTCTCAGCAAGTACACAAAGATATTGTTTTTCTTTCCAAGTTAAGGATTGTTGGTATGGAAAGCCTGTAACTGACGAGTTTATGATGTGTTTCACTCATGACTTAAGGGTTTGCAGACATCCTTTTCTTCTTTTCTTCACTTAAAAAACATTGATTCAATGTCTACTGTATACTGTGAGTAGGGGGAATATGGTAGTAAATAAAACATGAAATATCTGCTATACCGACGGAGTGATGGTAAACAATTGAGTGAAATATAGAATCAGGCATTAACAAACATAATGAAGGAAAGATGGAGGGGTGGGGCATGACAGGTGGGGTAGACATGATAGTATGGGGTCTCAGACAGGTGCCCGCAGAAATCCCTTTTGGCCAGCTGACCAAGGAGACTAAACCAAATGCACTCCCAGGACACAGCCATTCACATCTCAAGGTGATGAGAATTCCAGACATTTGAGGCCTAGTTTTATCGCCCGAGTTTTATGCTGACTATTTTGATACATGGTCCTACTTATTTCCACTGCTAGTGTTTTTGGTTTTTAAATTTTCTTTTGTTCCTAAGTTCCTCTCTTATAAATGAAGGTTGACCAGCTGATTGCTCAAAATGTTAACACACTATGGTGGTTATTGTCACATATTTTAAAGTTCTCCCAAATTCAGTATCTGGTCTAAGCCATAGATATCCTTACTAATTTATTTATCGCAGGTTCTCAGTAAAGTAAATTACATGCTTTGCCTTGGAAAAGCTTAAAGTCTAGTAGAGACCTTCTTTTTGGAAAGATAAACTATGCTCCATGACTGTTTTCAGTCTCAGGTGAATTAATCTTATCCTTTGTTTTACGGGAGTTTATGTCTGCCTGAGTCTTCACTGCTTCCTGCATTCTGGAACAAGTCATGTTAATGTCGAGTTACATGGACTTGCAAGGCGAGTATCACCACTGGAGACTCAGGCTGGAGGGAAACATTGTGTTCAGTAAGATTTCAGTAAAAGTAATGGCCTGAGGAGCACGTTTCAGCAAAAGTGCTGGTCTTCTTAGTGAAATTTCTTTAACCTAATAGCCTAAATGTGCTAGAAAAAAAAAAAAATGAAAAAAATGAAAACAAAAACAAAACAAAGCAACAAAGAAAAATAAAACTAGCAAAAGCAATGAAAAAGAAAAAAGAGGAAACAAAGCTCCCAGGAAATCGGAAAGTACGATGTACCCTACCACTTATAAAGACTTGGCTATTTTCCTCAAAACTGAGACCAGTCTCAGAGATAGGAATAAAAACAATTGTGCCGTGATGCAGTTTTGAGCGTCTCTCAGATCTGGGTGTGTGGCACGTGCATTTCGTGCTGAGCAGTTCTTGAGCTCTAGCCGGTATCAGAATCACCCGGAGGGACAGGTAAACTGCAGGAGAGCAGTCCCCCTGTATAGCAGCTGACTCAATAGGTCTGCGATGAAGACATGTTCATTTCTAAGAGTTCCTGGGTGACACTGCTGCTGCTGGATCCTGCGTGGAGAACCGCTGGCTTGGAGAACCCATAGCTAGTTCCTGATTGGAGAACTGCTGCTGGGCTCCTACAGATGTCACAGCAGTGGAATGTGGTGAGAAATAATAAGGAATCCCAGAAGAAAGCCTTGAAGCTGGGCAGCCAAGGCAGTGATTCCTGTAAGCAAAACAGGCAGGCTCATCTTACTGGTATGCAGTTCTTAGCCTGGAGCCCAAGGGAGAACAGGCCCCATCAAAGACAGCCAAGAGCAGACTGATTACATCAGGACCCAAAGTGTACAGGACGGAAAGCCATCCATCAAATTCTCTACTCACATGTGCACATATAGTCAGCCAAATTGTCAGCAGAGTACCTTTCACTAATTAAAATACTAAAATATTGAACTGGTCCCTATTTTACAAGCTAAGTGGTACAGTTGAATGTTTCTTATCTGAAATACTTAAGAACAAATTGCTTCATATTTTGGGTTTTATGATATTTGGAATACATATTTATACATATATATGCCCAAATATAAATATGGATATAGATGTCTTGGGCATAGGGCCTTACTCTAAACACTAAATTTATTTAATGTTCATTCTAAACACTAATTCATGTGTATCTTATACACATTGCCTGGAAGTTATTTTATACAATACTTCTTGTGTACCTGCATTTTGTCATTTGAAGCCAGTGGAATTGTTTACTCATGGCATCATGTTGGTCCTCAAAAGTTTCAAACTACAGAGCACTTCAGATTTTAGATTTTTGGACTAGGGATGCTCAGTTTGCATTTATCTTGATTAAAAAAAGTCTCTTTAAATTGAAATGTGCTAGATCCAAAGGGTTCATTTGGTGAGAGTAAATTAAAAGAGTCTATGTGCTTTCATTCTGTTAATCCCATAATAAAAGCTATTTTTGATCTTGAAGAATTTATACAAGATTGATGATCTATGACACAGTAAAGTTAAAGCCCCATTTTTCTTTGCAGAATAGAATATGACACAGTACATTATAGGTAAAAGGAATTACCTTATTTATAAATTATTTGGTGCTTATACTAAGAATCTATCACTACATAATTCAGGAAAAATGTTTAACACATGTGGAAAATTTTGAGGAATCTCTGGAAAATTCTACAAATTCAAATAGCAAGAAAAACAACTGCTGTGTTTAAGTAAAAGATAAATGATTGTTAATTTTTATGTAGAAATCTGTCTAAAATATAGTGCTCAGCTGTTTGTTCAAATCCACTCTAGATATCTCTGTGATAGCATCATTGAGATGTGATTAATATTTGAATCAGTCAGCTTTAAGTAAAGCAGTTTACACTCCATAGTATGAATGACCTCATCCACTCAGTTGGAAAACTTTAAGAGTAAAGACCGAGATATCCTGAAGAAGAAGGATTTTTTTTTTTTGTCTTTTTGAGCCAGGGTCTTGCTATGCAGTTCAGGCTGGCCTTGAACTCACTTTGTAGCCCAGGCCAGTCTCCAACTCAACGATCCTCCTGCCTCAGCCTCCCGAGTGCTGGGATTACAGGTGTGAGCCACCATGCCTGGCAAGAAGAAGGATTCTTGACTCAAGACTGCAGGACCCAAACTGTGCTTAAACTTTAAAATCTTCTGCCCTGCAATATTTGGATTCAAGAAATTTCAACTCTTACCTAAATCTTCAGACTGTCAACTTGCCTTAGAGAATTCAGACTTGCCAGGCCCTACAATGCAGGAGTCAATTCTTTCAAAAAAACAAACAACAACAAAAAAACTGCCCCTCGTCCTTTCTTCTCTCTCTCTCCAGCATATCTTATTGGTTTTGTTCCCCTAGAGAACACTGATTGATACAACAATGTATCAATGACAAGACTAATCCGTTGGAGTTGTTATTTCATTCTGTTAATTCCATCATAAAAGCTATTTTTGATCTTGAAGAATTTATACAAGATTGATGAGCTATGACAAAGTAAAGTTAAAGCTCCATTTTTCTTTGCAGAGTAAAATATGACACAATCATATGGTGAACCAAACAATAACTTCTTACTCTGACTACTTGGAAGTGATTTAATTTTGTTCTTAATTTTTCTCTTCTCCACTCTTTCCTGTCTGAAAAGTCAGTGGAAGCACTTGCTGTGCCTTGCTGATATTTCTCTGAAACAGGCTTACCTGTCCTTTGGAAGATAGGCTGAAAGGTAGATTTAAGATTGCTAAGTGATGTGGACGGTTTGAGGGAGAAGGGGCTGTCCACAACACCATATGAGAGTTAAATCATATTTTTTTGCAGCCTTAAGTATCAATACATGAATAATTATTCTGACCAATAAGCGATGGCTCTCACTGCATGACATAGGAACAGTATGCATATGTCTACCTTTCTGTGTGACTCCAAGGACAGTACAAATGGCACCTCCAGTCACAACCTTCCAGTGGAAACAGGCATGACGTTTTCATGTCTGTACACCTGGAGCTCAAACTGAAGTTACAAGATGGGGGAAACTTTACGGAGTGTCTAACCTGTACAAAGGTCCACAATGTCAGGTGATGTAGATATATAATTTTATTTGATATGTTAATATCTCAGAAGGGCAGATATTATTTCCATTTTCTGTGTGAGAAAAAGTGTGAAAGGTATTACGTGACCTGCCCAAATCAAGCTGTTAATGAAGAAATGAAAATTTATGCCATATCTAATTCCAAAGCCTGTACCTTCTTTCTACACTAGATTGCTTCTCACTGAAAGTTAGAACTTTATAGTGCTGTTTTTCTTTAGAGTAAGTCAGCTCAATTTTTCTCAGACAGGCACCTTGTTAAGACATTGATCTGAAAACATACCAAGAACAGGTGATGCTAAGTCAACATTTCACATAGTTATGACATGCACAGGTGCTCAAACTTGAAATATTTAGCTGCTTCACATTACAGAATGGGCATATTGATGGTCCAACCAACATGATGCTTAAGACCATTTTCTTCAAGAAACTGGCAAATGCTTTCTCAGAATTTTAAGATTTCTTTTGATATTTTCTACATTATTGCCTATTTCTTTATTCTTTCATTTAATACATACTCAGACTTCATACCAAAAGCCTGTATTTTATGTGAGGAAAGTATGTTTAAAGACGAAATAGCTGTGCATAGTTGTGCACTCCTGTAACCCCAGCACTCGGGAGACTGAGGCAGGAGCATTGCTGTGAGATGGAGGCCAGCCTGAGACACAAAGTGAGTTCAAGACCAGCCTCAACTGAACTACATAGTGAAACCGGGTCTCAAAAAGACAAAAAGAAAAAAAAAAAAGATGAATTAGCTTTTGGTTAGTGTTTCCTTTAGAGAATTTTCCATCTGAAGAAGTTCTAAAAATTAATGGATGACAGAACACAGAGTGACATGTTTGACCCAAAGCAATGTCAGCAAAAGACTTCTTGGAAAAAGATGGCGGAAAGGTTAGACACTACGGTGCTATGGCTATCACAGTGATGTCACTGGTTACAACACGAGACAGAACAGACTGTTAGGAAAGCAAATGTAAGTCAAATTATCTAGGTAGATTTTTTTCCTTGTGGCAGTGAAAAAAAGAAAGTAATAATTTCACAAATAAGTTTCACTATGTACTGAGGCGTTGCTTGTGTGTGGTGAAAAAACAATCTAATTGTGTGTGTACGTTTAACCTAAGCTAACTTCTAATTATTTCATTACATTGGATAGTGGGTGAAAAATAGGAAATAATAAAAATTATTTTAGAGGACCACAAAGGCAAATAGTGTCCTATAATTCTCTAACAGTGAGGGAGGAAAGGAATTTGAGGAACCTGCCCCTTCTCTTCTGTACATATTTATTTTGTAGATAAGAGCAGTAGGCAAGAAGGAGACACATTTCCTGTGTATAGTAAGGAGCTAGTGGAAGAGCTGGGGCTAGGACTCCAAAGAAGAGGAAACTTTAAAGGGCAGAATTTGTAAACTTGTTTTTCCTTCCTTACAATATCCAATTGTAAGGCCTAAAATGCCGCCACAGTTATTGTAATAACAAATTGAGAATTACAGAAGTAGTTGATTGTATCTCCCTAGTGCAAACAAAAGTTGTCACTGCAGAAAGTGAAGGCAATGCATCTCTCTGTAACCGCAGGACAGGTCACCTTGAAGAGAGAGTGATGGAGTAAAGGTTCCAGGAGACAGTTAAGTTAGGGACACAGATTGCAGTGAGGGAGACCTTGGAGCAGACCATCCCCAGATGTGGTGAATCAGAAGTCAGTTGAATGAAGTTGAGTTCTTCATTTCACACTTCTGAACTCAGCAATGATTTGGAATAAAAGATGATATTTTTTATTTTACTCTAGAAGAATCCTAAACCTTTGCTGGTAGTGCTTGTGGTGATATTTATAAGAATACTATAGAACAATAGCCAAATTTATTACTTGGAACTTTCCACTATACATTTGCTATTTTATGCAGTATAAGTGGTGTATTTATCAGCCCATTAGGAAATGACTTTATACGAATCTCAGACCAGAAAAAAGCTCTTCAGAAATTATATCCTGAGTTTTGTAAATAGGGGTTCCATTGTGTAATTCTTGGAGAATATTCTATCTCTAAAACTGGTCTAAATTTCGAGTTGTACATAATTTTTTTAAGTGGAGAGATTCACACGATTATCAGAGGAAGATTTCTTAATTCAATTCAGCTAGAGACTTGAACCATATTGCAAGGCTGCTGCTTTGGAGGGAAGCATAATTATTCACAATCACAGCCTAAGATTTTTCAATAAGCAGCAGGAATCAAATGCAGATTCGTTCCAATTTACAAACAAGTTGTGGTCTAAATATTCACTTTTAAGTCTGCTCTTCATAGCTCTGAAGTAATTTTCATATAGACAATAAGACTAACATGGCAGCTGGATTGCAAACTCCGTTTACAAAACCCTTTTAAACCATCATGTACCTAACATTTAACTGCTTTTCTAGCTTTTTGTAAAATAAGCCACAGGTACCACAGAAGATGGCTATGTGTGCAGAATTCCTTTCATGTAGCAGAACCACTGGCCATCCCATTGCTCAGACTGCTTCTGGAAAAGGGCCAGGTGCAAGGTGAGCCAGGGTCCTGACTTGTCTCACAGATGGAAGCTTTCAGTTCTCATTCTCCTGGGTCCCCCTCCCCTTTTTTAAATTCACAGGCCTTGTGATTGGTTTCTTGTTTCCTACTGCAGCATTTTTGACAAAATTTTCATCTCCTCTTCTATTCAGAAAAAGAAACTACATACGCCCATCTAAAATAAATTGACAGTTTTGGTAGTTTCTGAACATTTTAGGAAATGATCCTCAAAGTCCATTCCTCTCTCTTGTTTACTTAAAAACAAGAGTCGTATTTCAATAACACTGGTGATGAAGAAAGCTGTGTTCTGGAAAAACAAAACAAAACCCACAAGCCCTGAATATGTCATCACTAAAGCTTAAGAATGTGCAGGACCTTGAGACAGAGACTGAGAGCTGGATGTACTTGGCTCGGCAGCAGTGGGGGCAAGTGTGAGAAGGGCACATTTGGGGATCTAATTTGTCCTCTGTAGTCAACAGCTCATTCCACATCACTGCTGGTGTGCAGAATTTAACTTAAGTTAAATTTTACTTAAGTTAGTGCGAGGACTAGAATTTTACTTAAGTTAGTGTGAGGACTAGAAGTCAGTCCCAGCTACCAGAAAGTCAGAGAGGAAAGGAAACAAAAAAGTTGGTTACACCCAAGAGGTCCATAACAATTTGGAATACATAGCTGGACATAGTGGTGCAGGCCTGTAATCCCAGCACTTAGGGGGATTGCTGTGAGTTTGAGGCCAGCCTGGGCTACAAAGTGAGTTCAAGGACAGCCTGAACTGCATAGCAAGACCCTGTCTCAAAAAGACAAAAAAGAGGGCCAGGGATATAGTTCAGTGGCACAAGCAACTGCCTGGCAAGCACAAGGTTGTAAGTTTGATCCCTGGTCCCAAGCAACAAACCAACAAATAAAAAATCCCACGAAACAAACAAGTAAACAAAAAACCCCTCAATAATTTGGAATACATGAATGAGACATGACAACCCCCTACATGGGCACAGAAGCATGAAAATCTCATTCCAGTATGTGATGTATGAATAAGGTGCTTCCTGCAAGAATACAGATTAGGAGACCCCTAATTCTTTGAGGAAAGGGAAACAGGAAAAAACAAAAGGCTTCCTGGAGAAGATACTACTCTCAAGAACATTGTGTACATGTGAAAGAAGAGGGAAAGGGAATGTGTTAAGGCAAGAATGTGTGAGGACAGCATGCCCCATACATCACATGGGTGATATGCATGTGCACGTTGGGCGCAAGGAATTCCATTTTGCAGAGGGGGAAGTTCACCCTCTGGAGAGATTAATCAGGTTCTAGACCCCAGACTCGAAACATGCAGGGTGCCAGATCACTCAGTGGCCCTGAGCTACATTCACAGGAAGCTGGCTCCCTATCCAGGGTGTAAGAAGGTGTTACACTCGAAGCAGATGCAACTTTGAGATTTGCATTTTGGATAGATGAGTTGAAAAGTATGTTGAGAATATATTGAAGGCAGACAGATTGATGGGAAACAAATTATGTAGGAACTTGGTGCAGGATTCCATAAGAAACACTATGAAGCCGTTCTACATATTGGTTTTAGAGTACTGTAGTAGGAATGAATGGCGTAGTTTCAGTTTCAAAAATGTTTAGGTACCTGCGGTAAAATACGATGGAATAAAGACATTTACTTGTCTAAGAACTCTCTCAAAAATACAGTATATTTATTTCTGATAGTAAAAGTGAAAGAAAAAAAAGAATATAGAAAAAAATGGAAAGAAATGTTCAAACAGGTAACTACAGCAACAGTATTTTTACTATGGACAGCAGATGGGGTGCTGGCAGCAGAGAAAAGAAAGCTGTATTTTCAGCTTCTCTGAGAGCAATCAGTAAGAAGAAAGATTTATCAAGACAGAAAAACATACAAGCATTCAGGAACTGGGGTCACCAGTTACTATGGAAAGGTGAGACAGGCTGGGATGAAAGAGGAGGAATGACATTTTTGTACAAAGTTGTTAGATTCCCAGGTCCCCAAACTCCTGCAGTGCAGATGGTTAACATAGCATTTGCCACATTAGGCAGAGGGGGAAGGTCACCCTCTGGAGAGATTAATCGGGTTCTAGACCCCTGGATACAGGGCAAAGCTGAGGAAGAAAGAAGTGCAACCGAGGAAATAAAAGCACACTGGGCACTCTGTGATCTTTAAAGTGAGCTATTACTTGCCTCATTACCCAAGGAGTGCTGGAGGCTTCTTGTTTGGTGAAACTTACCAGCCAAAGAAGACGATGACAGCATTTGAAAAACTTTCCCCAAAGAGCTGGGTTTCAGTCAAACCACTCCCTCCCAGTAAGCAAGTCCTAGAGTGTTCTTTCCCCAGCTACATCCGGCCCTGGGCATCCAATAAACTTTCAGCAACTTATCTTTATACATAAACAGCCAAAGAGTGCAAGATATGTAAGGAAAGCCTCTAACATGAGAAGCAGAGTAAATACATACTGAGATGACGTCAGTGGAAGACAAAGGTAAGACAAGGAGGAGAGGAAACCTGCAAGTAAAGCCGTAACTGATGAACTGAGTGATAAAATAGTGTAAGAATGGACGGTATAGAAAAGAACAATACAGGGAACATAAATGTTTTCATATATTTTTAAGCAGAAAAATTTAAAAATAAATAGAAGTATTAAACATGGAGAAAAGTTTCACAGAAAGAAGACAAAAATGTATAGCCAAAGGCAAAGGTTAAAAAAATTGAAGATAAGCCCAAAGGGGTCTACCTAATTCTTGTGGCCCATCCTTATTTTTATATCCTCATTCTTTTGAGTAAAGAGGATTGTCTTGGGGCAATTTTAAAATACATAATATAGTTGATATATGTATGCATATATATTGCAAAGATTCTTTTAAATTTTTTGTTATGACATTAGAAAAAGAGGACAAAACAAAAACCAACCAATAACAAAACATAGGCTGCAGTTTCACCACACCTGGAAAATCATAAAGAATATAGAAGTGAAGGCAGAAAACTAAGAGAAGAAGTTACTTTAAAAAATATTTTCAGAAATGAAGGGATAAATTAAAATTTAAAGAGAGAAATAATTGCTGAGGGAAAAGAAGAAAAAAAAGAAACACAAAAGGCATACTATAAATTCTTAACACATTAGAAGCAAACAGAAGCATATAAATCTGTGATGGAAAAAATGGAAAGAGATTATACATGGCAATGGGAATCAAAATGTCACTGGATTTGTCAAAACCTGAAGTGGAAACTAGAAGACAATCTGGTAGTAGTTAAAAGTTCTACTGAAGAATGAGCTACAGTCTCACATTCTATACCTAACTAAACTATCAACCAAGTGATGGGCAGGCTAAAATTATTTCCAGATGCCAAACTTATTTTTTAAATCACGTTCCATGTACTGTGTCATAGGAGTCCACTGAAGAGTCTGCTTCATCATAACAAAATGCGGAAGTTAGGTAGATTTCAGGAACAGGGCTCCAACTCAGGATACGCCACATAGAATCCTCTAGGTTACAGTGACTGGCTGACAGCTAGGAAGAACAGCAGATAAGAGACAGTCTACAGACCAGAAAAATAGAAAGCTGTGTTAAAATATTTCCAAGAAGAAAGTTTAAATGAGACCCATATGGAAGGTTAGCCAATCAATTATATCAACATATTAAAAGAAGTTTTACAGTTCTGGCACAGTGTGAAAGCAAATTAGTGAAAGGAATATGGAAAATGACTCTTCTTTTTCTCACAACAAAGGTGATAACTAAGAGAAAACAAAAATTTGTTTAAGTAAGGAATACAATCAAATTATAATAACGTGGAGGTGATGGTGGTAGTAGTGCTGGTGATGGTGGTGTGTGTGTGTGTGTGTGTGTGATAAGAGAACTAAATCCCTTTCTATAGGTACACGATTAAAAAGTGAAAAATCAAGAAGTATGAGTTAAGCATTCTATTTAGAATAGAGAAGTAAGCAGAAGTAACACAAAGATCTCAAAATGATTGTTTTGGGGATGAATGAGGAGAGAAGAAAGATGGAGTTAAGGCCTATTACTGTGTTATGCAGAGTCGTATGATTTTTGCCCATCTAACCACTAGCATATACTTTGCTCATACAAATAAAAACTAAGGATCATAAAAGGAGACAGGGGCAAAATCAACTGGATGTATTGTTGAATGGGTGTAGTAAGGTGAGAGAAATGGAGGAAGCCTGGATAACTAGTTTCCACAGACTAGGAAATGACATTGATTATGCAAAGGGAACAGGTACCTGGTGTTAAGATACGGCCAGAAAAAGAAGATACTGTGCATATTAGACATGCTGAACTTAGGGTGGGTGTGGCCTCGGGATGACTAGCTCTGAGTACACGTGTTCTCTGTTTTTTTGCCTTTCATATATTTGCTGAATTTAGTCCATGAAACCAGGTTTTCCATTCACAGGGAGTTTGTCTCGTAGAATCCTTGGAATGACATCTTTTAGTCCTTGACATGAAACTAAATTAGGGAGTCTTATTTGACATGTCCAAAAAATTCTGGAGTCCTAGTGATTTTTCAGGTCAAATCACACGCTCCCCTCTATGGACAGAGTTTGGCTCTGACCCTGAAGGAAGGTGCTTAGCAGCCCAAAATGACTGTGTCTCATGTAAACCTTTGCTTTTTAAACTCCTTTCTTTCAAGGTTCACCTCCAAATGTACCCTGATGTTAACATTCATAACTCAGTGAATGGAACCCAGGCTTTACCATATTTGTCCCTGATTTTTTCACATGTATGTATTATAGCTCCTTTCTAAGGCTGTAAGCTCATATATGACAGTGTGAAGTGTAATGACAAAGAAAAACACCAGTGGGGATCTATTTAAATGAGAACTGTCCCTGCTACAAGTTGTGTTACTTATTGTTTCCATAGCTCACAGGCTGCATAGATATAGTATCTGTAATTTTTTTCAAGTTTAATTCTCATTTTTTTGGTGTTTTATTTAGAAATATTTGTCCTTCAAAGATAATTATATTTTTAAACATTCAAATCTAGTGATGGGTTCCATGAGGTAGATTTTTGGAAAAGTAGATTCTGATGCAGATCTTCAGTTTCATTTAGGGTTTAGTGGTCAGAACTGGATTCATGGACAGTTTTTCATGAATAAGTTGATGTCTACAGTGTAATGAATTCTTCTTTCATAATTTTAACTTGGTTTCTCCTATGATTTGAATATGTCCCGCCAAATTTCATGTGTTGGAAACTTCCTTCCCAAAGAGCAGTGTTGAGAAGTGGTGGACTTTTAAGAGTAGGGAAGGTCACTCATACGGATTAATGCCTTTCTCACAGGACTGGGTTAATTGTCTTGGGACTGGCCTTGCCTGGTGAGAACACAAGACTGCCTTTTGCGCTTTGTTTCTTTCACACTTGTCTGCTTCCCTCTACCTTCTGGCATGAGTGCTAGCTTCTAGCAGGAGCCTCACTAACAGCTAAATGAACGTTGATAGCATGCTCTTGGATTTCCGAGTCTCAAAACTGTAAGCTAAAAAAACTTCCTCCACTTTTTATAGATTATCTAGCCTCTGGTATTACAGCAACAGAAAATGGACTGAGACAGTTTCAAAGTTTTTCTAAAGGAGAAATCTGAAATAATACTGAGCATTGAGGCAAATTCCTTAGTAAACATGTACATAATATTTATCACTGAGCTCATTTCTAAGAGTTTTTCATATGTTAACCCATTTATTCCCATCAACAACCAATAAGGGAGTTATAATTTTTATCTCCATTTTATAGATGGAGCAACCTGAGGCACGAAGAATTCAAGAAACCAATATCATAAACTAGAGAATATAGTAAAGATTCAACTCCAAATCTACTTGCCTTACAACTGATAACATACTACAGTGTCACCATAGTGTTGTTTTTATATAAACACTTAAAAAAGGGCTGTACACAAACCAAAGCCACCCGCCATTCACACAGAGGGGATATACCTTATGAATTACTCTTTTTTGATGTTTGAAAATAAGGAATATTATACTGTGGTAAATGAAAATTATATAAAACCAAATAATATATAATTGGAACACATCATTGTGCATTGGTTACCTAGATGTTCATGTTCTGATAGATTTCTCAGAAGAAATTCCAAATGAAACCAGTTTCAATTATATATATTATAGTAATTTTATTTTACTGTTATTTTAAATTAAATCATCTTTCATGTATATGATGACATACTGTATATCCATTCTTTCATATATGTCAGACATTACTTGTGGAAAAAATTTAAAAGTGTAAATAAAGTGTAAAAAGTATAGTAAAAATTTTATTTTTCTCATTTCTTCATGATCCCTTCTTATGCTCCCCCAAATCATCCGTACTGTGCTTTGCACATCAAAAGTGCTCAATGAATCTGTGAGTGATTTTGTTGCATTTTATACCTAGGATGTATTTCCCATTATGAGGTGAATAGCTCTATAATTTTATAAAGAGATAAGATGAAATAATGTAGAGGAAACAATGATTAATAAATGTAAGACACTAAATGCAAACAGAAGCAATGGAGCATATAGCTGAATTAGGTTGTTGACCCAGACTTATTACCTCAGTCTTGTTGCCTTGCTTAATTCTTATGCAGGTCACCGCAGTGCACCCCTAATTCCCTCTGTGCCCATGTGTTCCTTACTCCTAGCAGTCCTCTGGAGATGGATGCCTGCCAGCCCAAGACAGCTGAATGTGAAATATTCAGGAATTTTGTGAGATCTTTGTTAAACTGTTGATGGTTTGAAATCATCACTGTTGCACATATTTGTATCACAGAATTCTGCAAGTGTTAGAGACAGACATCTGTTAGCTGTTTGCCCGTGGTTTGTTTACCAGCACGCAA
Organism: Hydrochoerus hydrochaeris; assembly: GCA_004027455.1. Classification (NCBI taxonomy): domain Eukaryota; kingdom Metazoa; phylum Chordata; class Mammalia; order Rodentia; family Hydrochaeridae; genus Hydrochoerus; species Hydrochoerus hydrochaeris. The sequence continues at coordinate 716,377 of PVLA01000056.1, forward strand.
CCGAACAACCATCCCATAAACTGGTGAGGATGAGATGCCTTAGCACAAACCAAATCCTTAGAATAGTGCCTTGTATGTAACAGACTGGAACCACTGAGCCAGGGATTGCCACTTCTTCCCACTCCGGCTGCCTCCTCTGAGGGTGTATACGCTCAAGCTAAACAGATCTGTGCTGAGCATTTCATGAACATGTAAGTCTACGTAAGGGAAAGATATGTTGGGTTTTGACTTTGTACATAGCCACTAAAAGGAACTGCTTGATTTTATATAAGATACCAAGAAGATTAAAAGGAAGTCTAATAAATATTTGCTATTGACTAAATATGAATCATTGCCTCATAATATTAGATAAACTACTTTATTTTTCATTTAAAAATACAATGGATATTCCTGTGTAGATAAACATATTTGGTTTTATTTGTGAAAATATACACTAATAGAGAAAAATTTCACACCAAATACATTGGCCAAAATGGTCATTAATGGTAAGTATTTTTTTAAGTCAAAATATCCAGAAACATTTAGCAATATATGGTTATGGCTAGTAGATCATTTTTGAATAAATATTTTAGAGTTTTAATTTTTATTATATTAGAGAGTAATATGAAAATATTTTAATGAAGATGTACATTTGAAATATCCAACTTTTAAGAGGCCACTGGTAAGATTTCATATGATAGACTATTCATATCAGTCTTCACTCACAGCTTGTGTCCTGCTAATAGCTACTGGGTTTTAAAATTTAGCTTCCTAGGTAACAAAGATGATTGCTTATGAACACTTTTAGCTAGAAGATAAATGATTATCCCCACTGGCTGCTGAATAATGTGTGTGTGTGCACACAGGCTCATATTAAGTATACACGCTAAGAAAGTCATTGGATGATGAAAGAATACAGGGAAATACTTTTGTCCATGGAGCTTCACGAGTGAATTTATTTTTAAGGTATATTAAATAGTGGATTAACACCATCATTATTATTTTAACATGTGAACATTGCCTTTTGGAGAAGAAACACTAGGCAACTGTGATTAAGGGAAAAAATAAAGCAGTGGCTATTACATCTGTAATACCAATGCCACACCTACCAGTAGAATATTCTACATCTTCACTGCTATAGTCCCATTCTGTGGAGAGGATAAACAAAGGCTGCAATGTACAGAAATAAAATTTAAAGTATTTTTCTTAGCAAAATGACAAAAACAAAGTCGATTTTATTTAAAAATTAATTACTCTCTCGTTTTTAAAAATATCCTGCCTCATGGGATGTTACTTTGCTTTCTTTACTTTTCTTGTTAACACAGACCTTGCTATAAGGTTGTTGGGGCAACTTTAATCTCTCATGCTGCAATCAAGGCAGTTCAGAGAAGCTAAGCCTCAGTGAGTCCTGCCCTGAGGGGTTTCCGGGGAGAGGAAATGTCGATGGACATTTTTGCTAAGAGACTCAGATTGGTATGGTTTGGGCAAGTGTTGCCCAAAGGCCCATGTGATACAGGTTTTGTTACCAGCCTATGGAGCTATTGGGAGGTGTTGGATTCCTTAGCAGGGTAAAGCCTACAGGAGAGAAGATAAAGCCTGTCTGTCTGTCTGTCTTTCTGTCTGTCTGTCTTCCATTTTCATTTCCAGGTTGCCACAAGTTGAGAAGTCAGCTTGGTCGTGGACTCTGGTCATGATGTTCTGCCTCACAGCCATCCAGGAGCAAAGGGACCAGTGGAACACATGTTCAAAACTCTGAAATCATCGGTCAAAGTCATCCTTTGCACTTTTAAGTTGATTATTTCATGCATTTTAACACAGTAACAGAATGCTGACTAATGCATAAATACCATCAAGAATTTTTTCGGAGCTGCATGCCTGACACTTCTTCTGAGTCAAAGGAGGAAGTATGCTTGAACTCCTATACCTTAAATGATGCCATAATCTTTTACTACTTGTTCCTGAAACAACTTTTCTCAAGCACTATCTCTTAATGTTCCACCCCAGAAGTCAGTGAAACAGACCTTGATTTATTCGAAGATAGTTGAAAGTCAAATAGGCCGGTGGGTTTATTTTATCTATCTCTACGCACATGATTCTTCACATCTCAGCCCTTCAGCGCTCTGCCCTCCAGACTTGGAGGGCTGTGTCTTGCTTCCGTAATAGGATGTGCTCTTTCATTCCACACCTTCAAACTTGATGTTCACTCTACTCAAAAAGTCATTCCTTATATATTTTCATGGCTAAATTATTTGAACTAAATTCTATTAACTTGATTTGTCATTAGTCACTGGTACCTGATAAACCAAACTCCTTCTTGGCTTTGTTAAAATAAGATTTTTTTCTAGAAAGTCTTTCCTGGCCCTTGTAACTAGTTAGATGCTTTTGAAACAGGACCTGCAGCAGCCTGTGCTTCTCGTTTCACAGCCTTTAACATACTTGATTATCTGCATTTGCTCATTTTGTTGTCTGGCTGGCTTGATGCGGAGTTTAGTGAAAGTAGGAAATGAGCTTATTTTTATCCTCCTTACTTTGCTTATTTCCAGCATCTAACACACTCTCTGGCATCAAGTCTGCACTGAAAACAGTCACATTGAATGAATGACAACATACAGTTATCAGGGATTTTTAAAATAACTATTAATAGAAACAGAATCCTCTTAGAAGTTAAAAAGTGAACTGAATTCATTTGGCTTAAAATGTATTTGTTCACTAAATGTACTGGCCTATCTCACTTTTCTCCTGTTTTTTTAAAAAAAATATTATTTTTTTTAATTCCACCAATACTTAACTCACTGGTACAGTTCAGGTATGTAGAAAGCAGGTAGTTTTAAATAGAATGTTCCCATTGCAAATGAAATAACAAGACATCATTGTAAGGGTCCTACTCATAATCACCACATTATTACATAGACAAAAAAATATTTTCTGAAGCCCAGTAATTCCTGTGAAGAGCAAATAACTCAAACATTTTAAAGATTACAACCATATTTTTAATAGACTTTGACACTTAAACTAAAATTTTAAAAACCTGTCTCCACATCAAATCATCACATATTTATCTGCATTGGATTGTTATGCCATGGATGGCAGATGTTGTTAAGCAGCAGAAATTGTCTCATAGGATTCAAGCTCAAGATTCCAAAATGTTGGGTTTCTGGTGAGGGCTCTCTTTCTGATTTGCAAATGGCTGCCTTTGTCTGCAACCTCTCCTGGTGTCTTCCGTGAGTGTGCTCAGCGTGGCCAGTAAGGCAGCTCTCTGCTGTCTCTTATAGCTATGAAGCTTATCAGGTCACAGCCCACCTTGAGGAATTATTTAAATTTAATTATTTCTTCCTTCAAATTCAAATTCAGTCACATTAGGGTAAGGGCTTCAGTGAATTTGAGGTGCGGGAAAACAATTTATTGCATAGCATTACCATTCTAGAATAATTTTTTAAATAATTCAACTTGATACATTGGAAAATACTTTTTTGACATCTGCAACCGAAAATAGTATTTATTAACTTAAAATCTATTTTTAAAACTTTCATGTAAGGACTTTTATGATGATGCAAAAGAAGATGCTTATCTGCTATTTGGAATTATAGCCACTGACTTGGCACTATCTTCACAGGAATTGATATTATCTAGCCAGATTTCATTTTCCCTTGAACTTTTAATGTAATTGTATTAAGAATTTTAGACTTGCTCATGAATTCAAAATACAATCTGGTCAAACTCCTCTATTAAAAATGAAGAAATTCAGTTCCAAAGTGCCCATGTTGCTCAAATTTTTAAGGAAGACATTCAAAGCTTTTTCACAAATTCTTTCCCTTTTTCTTTTCATTTTAACCAAAAAGTCTTTCCTTCTCCTAAATTATATATTTTCACCACACCAAATTACTTGCCAATTACCTTTCAGGGTCCTGGCTAAAGACTCTATAGCTCCCTTGGCCTTCCCACTGCCAAAGAGAACTGGTCAGTCCTCTCTTTTTGTGTCTCTTTATAATTTTTTCCAAATACATAACACTTCTCAAATTCTGTTGCAAGGTAAATGTGTGCTCACTTACCTTCTCCATTAAACCTAGAGTTTCTTGGAGTCAGCAAATGGACACACGGATAAGCACTGGCACTGGCCAATAATACAGGGTTTTGATAAATGATTTTCAAACCTCATTTGGGCAGATATATGGCAAACACATGGTGCATCTATAGCAGGAACATAGGTTTCCAGACTCCCAATCACAGTTCTTTCTGCTCTTTGATCACTTGAATCTTAGTGCTAGATTTGGAGTTCAGAAAGTCTTCTGGGATAAAGCATTCATGACTGTAGTATGTCACAAAAAAAGCCCGATACCAGTCTTTCCCTGAGTCAGATCCCGCATCTGAATTTACTGTCTGGCACCTACATGTTTCAAATACACCACATCCAAGAGAAAACTGTTATTTGCCATGGGGTAAGTTTACCCCAGCTATTCAGCACAAAAGTCAAGTTTGACTTTCATTGTGATGACACTGGCTTGCAAAACAGCTATGCGCCTGAGCAAGCGTGGTCACGTTGGGGGATGCTTTAAAGAGAAATCACTGATGACCCAAACAGATTAGAGGTCATGAGGGTAAACCTGGGGCAATTGTTCTCTGAACTCTGGCATTTTCTTACAGGGTTTCTGCTATTTTATTGCTTTTGGCTTTTTGCTTACGTTTAGCAAAGATTGTGAAATTGTGAATAAAGTTGGAAGAAGACAAAATGATTCTCTTTCACAAATTAAATCACAACGTATTTTGTCTTTAGAATGTTTTTTCTTGACGAATATAATAGTTGGGATACTACTGTTTGCAACAGATAAATTGAAATTTTAGGAAGATTGAGATGAATGAAAAACTAATGTTTTTGAATGTTGTGTGACTCTTCAGATTAAAAACATTAGAAATTCTGTAATTCCCTGTAACAATTCTTGGAATAAATTGGAAGAAAATCACATAATTATAGAAATACAAAATCTGTTTTTGTTATACATTTTATAAAATTTTGTATATATAGTCTTACAAATCAGGTATTTTTTGTAATCTGTTTTATTTTTTGAAATTGACCGATAAAATATAAAATTAGGTATTATTGAAAAATCTGCAGGTAGAAATTTGAAAGACTAACATAACATTTTGCTTTATAACAAGTATTCCTATTTACCTTAAATTTTTATGAAACAAGTAGCTGAAATTCAAAGACTCTAACTTATTAATTAACTTAAAAGCAGAATAAGTGATAATCAGAACAAGTCTCTTCCATTGTACGCATATATGAAAATACATTTATATAAAGATGAGGCATTTTTATTTATAAATAATCAAACAACCTTAGGAACTTCAGAAAAGCTCTGATAAAACTTTAACATTAAAATATTCACTTTGCCACCTCTGGAGTAATGAGACTGCAAAGGACACAGTAGATGCTGTCTAGAAATGAGAATGGGATGATATTTGATTTTCATTCAGTCCAACAAGTGCTTGGCTATTCTGGGTAAGAATTTTTTATTCATATTTATTATTAAATTGCCACTTCTACTTTTCTTATGTTCTAAAATAGTTGAAAGAAATTTGACAGCTTAGTTTTTCTTAAAATATACATCTCCCCACTTTAACTATTAGAATATCTTTCCCTCAGGTAACTCACCACAAAGCACAGGTTACAATATTTTAGAATAC